>VWZP01010148.1:445250-566098 GCA_013396995.1 Dicaeum eximium
AAAAAAAAAAACAAAAAGAGGGAAAAGAAGAAGCTAATGCCTTTCTAATACACTTCTGAATTCCTTTGGTTTCACACAGGGAGCAGACTCTGAAACATGTAGCTTCTGCTTGCCCAGTTCAGTGAGATAAAAGAAAGCAAAGGCAGCTGGTGCTCGGGCCAAACTAAGTCATAATTAGATTGTCATAGCAAACAGTCAGCTGGGGCGGCTCAAAGGAAGACCAAAGGAGAGCACACGGTAAATAACATCTTCTGAGGGTTTGATAACTTGCAGGGACAACCCTGTTTCCCATCAGGAAGATTCATCCCAACTCACAACTGCTTTCATATGAAGTTATGAAAATTTCAAAACTTAAAAAAGCTACACAAGTAAGCTAGAGGTTTCTGCTAAATATGGTCTGGTGGGAAGACACCCAGGAGCAGTTCCCCAACTCCATGGTTGGGGGAGAGCATAAGCACAGCCAGTGCTAGCTTCCTATTGAAGCAGGTTTCCCTTCCCTGGGATAGAGCAGCACAGGGAGTGCCACAAACTCCCTCTTTCCATAACTTTTTTTTTTTTTTTCTCAATAATTTCTGAGCTGCTATTGGAGTCAGTGGGAAAGGCTTACCCAATCACTCTGGTCACACACATGCTGCAACTGCTCCAACAATTACACTGCAGGGTTTCTTGCTGAAGATGGCTGCTGATAATTTGGTTTTAGAGCTACACACTGGTACTGTCGGGCAGCAGGGATGATGATTGTGCACAACAGTGGTTTTGGTCCGTGGTCACTCTCATAGCTAGCAAAATTACTTGGTACAGACAGCTCATGTTGATAAATACAGGAGTTATCTTGGCAGTGAAGCTGCCTCTTAAACACTGAAATAACAGCTTTGCATTTACTGGAACTATTCAAAAGAAACAACTTTCCTTTCTTCTCAGACATGCTGATGATTTAGTGTTAGTTCCTATCCAAAAGTCAGGATGGCAATATAAAAAAATCAAAAGGTTCCAAATCAGTAATATTTTTCAGCTGAAAAGTAAGTCAAAAGGCAGACATCCTGCATTGCTGAATATTCTGAAACTAAATAGCCTTTGAAATAACATTCTGAAATGAAAAATTTTCACTTTAGGTCCACTTTTCCCCATCATTTTCCTTTCATCAAGTAAAAAATGAAAGACCAGCACACAAGAAAAACATCTTCATTTCATCAACCTAATTCCTTCTCAATAGGGTCAACTTTTTTCTGTTCTGGAGGACATACCATCACCATATAAACAGATCTGAGCTCTGAAAATCCTGACTCTTCCTACTCTACTCAGTGTGCAAGGATCCCTTCAGAGCTCGGTGCAACCTGCAGCCTTGCACCTTGCAGGCTGGAGGCGGAACCTGGAGCTAATAACTGGGTGTGGCAATGCAAGTGGGAGCACGATGAGAGGGCAGTGAATTCCCCAGTGAATTTCCCAGCGAATTTCCCTGGTGTCTCCATTCCCCTCCCCGCCATCCTCACGGCCGCGGTTTCACCGCAGCGCTGCCGAGCGCCCGATGGCTCCGCGTGTAAATGGAGCATCGGGACGGACCTGTCCTCAGTGCAGTTCCCTGCTCCCCACCCCTCTCTCCCCCCCGGAACAATCTGCCAATATTTTGCCGTATTTGCATTCAATCTAAGGTGAAAAATAGGCGTTGAGCTGGCACAGCCACCAGTCTCTGTGTGCTGGCGATGGAGCGATAAGCGGTACCGCGCTTACACAACTGGGCTGTGTCTGTGGAGCCGGGACTGCTGGGTTTCATCTCCTGCTCAGTCACTGACTCATCACCTAGCCTGGAGAACATAATTTCACCTCTCTGCACATAAATTTCATCATCTTTAGTTAGGGGGGTAATAAGGCTATCTCACAGGAATGTTAGGACACACAAATTACTCTCATAAATATTTGAAACATTCTCTAGATGATGCTTCGACAAACGCAATAAGTTTTTGTTGTTGTTGAATAAGTAACAGCGAGGGAGATGTCCTAATTGTCAGGCTGGCTTATTTCCTTACCTTGTACCAGAGATTGCTGGCAGCTGTGACAAAAGGATGTGTCAGGTAGGGGAAAGGGTGAAGAGATTGTTTGACTACTGCAGTAGAAGCAGCAGCAGGAAAAGGTCAGCTCAAGCCACAAAAACAAGTACGTGATAGATAAATGTTATGTCAAAGGCTAAGTGGCATCTGTGGCATTTTCAGCTCAGATGCACAAGCAGCTTATGTAGATGACACAGTGATGCAATAGTTGTGTCTAATCCTGTTATCAATGTTCCACACAGTGCCATGCCATTTCTTCAGACTACATGCTGAACTCTGGTTTTGGATTTTACAAGCATTTAGATACCTAAAGTTCTGTGCCTTCCTGCAGGTGTTATTTTTCTTGCCTACAGTGAGGCTCTCACTGTCTGTCCTGCACCTAAGGCTGTCTGGGAAGCACAGCCTGGGTATGTCAGCGCCTCTGATCCTCAGAGGGTCTGGGAGGAACACTCAGGGACATGATATGATTCATGCAGTCACTCAGTTTGGCTGTGGGATGTTTAGTAAATGCTGCAACCCAGGCCCTAGAGGCTGTACTTGCAGACAGGCAAGGTTTCTGAGAGTTCCAAAGTCAATGGTGAAGTAATATAAGATGGCTGCTGAGAGAGCTAAGGAGAGAGACGACCTGGAAACTTTCAAAATATGCGCCCTTGATTTTTGTTGTCTAATCTATCCCAGCTGTATCCTCCCCACTTAGTGCTGTGTTTTTCTTTGATCTGAAAACTAATTCAGAGGATACCTGTGGGCAGTCTGGCAAGTGCAGGAAAATCCCTCGTGGGTGGAGGAGAGCTGCTGAACCAGGCAGTTCCTGTGTCTTTAACCAGTGCAAGAACACAGAAAGTATCTTCTGCCTCATCCACCCACTGTGAAGCCCTTGCACAAGGCCCAGCTTCCCTGCTGTTGTTGAATTGAAGCACTGCTGAGCAGCCCTGGCTGCTGTTTCACTTTGGGGATCCTCTCCTATCACTGCCTAAGCCCATTGGGGCCCTCACGTGGTGCTTTCCATCACCTGAGCAACACCAAGGGGAGCTAAAGGGCTGTCCTCCCTGGCTAGGTTTTAACACCAAAAGGAATTTGTATAAAATCTTTGATGGTTAAGATAGAGATACTTTGAAGATGTCACGCTCCTTTTCTTCACAGCCATAATAATTTTACACCAATGAGAAAGCACTCTTAGACCTCTGGAAGCAGCTGGTTCCTCCAGCTGAAATAACTCGCTCCAGGGTCAGCCCATGGATCAGTGGCAGGAATTCCTGACTGCCTCACAGAACCATGTCCCTGCAGCACCCCTAGTCCAAAGGGACTATTAAATCCTTCTTGTAAGGAAGCAGAAGGCCTGGAAACTACAAGCACCCTACCACAGAAACACATTCATGGATCCCATGTTTCATCCAACAGACATTAGCACATTTTGATTCCCAACTTCAACAAATCCTGCTGAAGGCCTGCAATTAGGGAAAACCCATACGGTTCAGCACATGATGTTTTCTCAGTGAACTTAATGCAGTTATGACTTCATCATGAGTGACAATTTCATAGATGACAGAAATGGAAAGACATAAGGAAACTTCCTACAGCCAGAGTAGTTCCATCCCCCCCTTAAATAAGCTCACCTGTGTTTAATAGGATTTATTTTCTAAAACTGCTCAAGTCCTGTGCTTTTTCTGTCTTTTCCCTTGGAGTACTCTTCTCTCCAATGGTCAAAACCAGAACAATTTTTCATTTGTGCTAGAGTGGTCATCAAAAGCATCTAAAGTTAACAATTTTCAAAATGAGTATGAGAAATCTACCATTCTCAGAAAGATGGTGAAACATCTGATATCCACCAAAGCTAAGCAGTGGCAAGGACGCTTAAATGGAAGATACTCAGCATGTGCTAAGTTAAAATGTGCCAGTCCTTCTCCTTCTTCCACCACCCCCTTTTTCTATACAGACTCCTGGACTCCTGGAGAGGTGCTTCTCGGGTACCTGGATGAGCAAACTGGGTACTTGGAACAGAATTAGTCTTAACACAATAATTCACAGGAGCATCCCTCTCTGTTGTGCTCAAAGATCTATGATATCCAGAAAATTTGTTTTATTTAAGTAATACATGAGCTACTTTATGGATAGATTTTTTGTCCTGCTGGTCCCAAAATCCCAGATACCTTCCTTCTACAAACAAAAGGGGGTTGGTGCAGGGCAGGGAGAGAAGAGCAAGCATTGCAAACCTATGATCCTTCAATAGCAAATTCTTTAAATATTCCAAGAAGCATAAATCATAAAAATGAAGAGCCGTAAAAATCCAGAGCTTTTCCTTTCTTTAGGTGGGGTTGTTTCACCTCACATTTTAGCAAAATATCCCTTAAAGTAACAAAACTCTTGCCCAGATGTCCCAGGCTATCACATACTGCCTAGCTGTTAAAATGACATAATTTGTCATTAGCACATCTCACCACCTAGAAGGTGGTTGGAGGAAACATTTAGTAACCTCCAAAGCCATGCAGAATTCTCTGCAGATGTTTTTTCTAAATTTTCCCTCTCTTCCCTAAGTTGACTGAGCACCTAAACTGGATTTTGGGGCAAACTGACCCTAGACTTTACAAAGCAGAATGCAGGAACTGTACCATGATGACAGGAAGGTCCATCAGCAGTAACAAAGAAGGCCAGAATTTAAACTCCAGAACTGCTGAAGCTGCAGTCAAATGTTTGCCAACACTTGTCAGGCTTCATCTCTTCCCTGTTTGAAGAACAGATTATTTCTCAAGGCCAGGGAACAGTGTAATATTTACTCCAAATGTCCTTCTCAACAACCTGAGCTGTGGGCTAGTACCCACAAAGGTCCTTTTCATAGTGAGCACTCATGCAGGCTGAGCCTGTTTTCTAGAGCGTTCGAAAATCACACAGAAAAGGTGCTTTTCAGTGGTGGGCAAGACAACCATTGGCCAAAGCACAATCCTTGGCTAAAATGGTATCCAACTGATCCATTTTTCCATACAGATTTGAAGTTCCTTCTAAGCTTCTCCTCTTGTGCTTCAGTAGGCAATCTGTCTATTCAGCATCCACTGAGGCAAAACACCATAAGGGCCTTTGAAACCCAGGGCACGTCATTACAGAAAAAAAAAGGAGGAAAGGAGAACTGACAGGTACGATTCAGGTGACACTGAATGCAAAGTACTCAGACATAGTGGTTGTCATTCATTCCAGATTCATGTCACCTTAATAAGCATGGAGGGAACGTTCAGCAGTAACACCTTCATGGAAATGATTTTGTTTGTGGAACAGCTGCAAACTGCATGATTCTTGATTTATTGTTTTTTTTAAATGCCAGTGCATTTTACCACGTACTTGAGTCTACAGAAGAAAGATGCCAGGAGATACTTCCATAGACTAAATAAAAACCCACCAGTTCCTGATCCAGCTCCTACTGTATTCGTGCATTAAAGCTACATCAAAGCTACAGAAAGCAGGGGAGGTCTCCTGTTGCATTACCAGAACAGAGCCAGTATCATTTAAGACTGATGGTTTCCCAATTCCCAAAAGCATCAGTAAAGGCAGCACTCCTTACAGGGCTAAATAAATGCTGCAGGGAACTGCAGTTCACCATTCAAAAGCAGATTCACCCAGACTTCTGCATAAGACTTATTTCCACTCTAGAATCCTTCAGGATACTGAATGAGCTAAGAGCCATGTTTCCTCTCACTTCCCAACTGGCTGCACTTCTGATAATTTAGGTTTTAGAAGCTCAGAACAAAATTTAGCTTCCTAAGTGAGAAAAGGGGATGTTTAGTTATTCTAGCAGGGGCACAAGCATGAAACCCAAGAAGCACTTGTACCCATCTTTAGGCAGGACAAGCCTGATGTGAGAGACTGCAGCATTTTGTAACTCATGCTCCAGGACTCCCACCCCACTTCCTGCATGCACACGTGATTTGGACAGGTAAATCAGTACTGAAGTACTGTTCTTGCGTTTCCTTTGAAATACCTAGTACTGATGAAAGGTTCTGTAGAGAACTATTATCTTTTTACTTCTTCCCAAGCCTAGTGTTGTATGAGCAGTGGCTATCAAAGTTGCCAGTAGGGAAGACGACTCACAAGAACAACATTTAGGGATGAGAGAAGATAGCAACCTTTGGATATTTGCTCAGCTTCCTCACATATGAGGCTTATATTTTTCCAATGTGTCTGAGGCCTATGTTCTACAGAATACACTGAAATCAGTTCTCTTGGCTGGAGGTTGTGTTTGCTTCCATTTCCCAAGCTACATAAGTACCAGGTAGATACTTTATGAGCCACAGTGAAGACAGGGACAGGAACAGCAGCCTGTGCTACACTGGAACAAGATGCAACTGCTTCTGGTTTACATTCTAACTACATCCCCATTTTGTGCTGCATGTAGAGCTCACAGACACACATCTGTGGATAAGATGCAGGTAAATAAAAGTCCTACTATTAACAGCCCTACCTTTGAGAGCAGATCAAAGAAGACATGAGTGCAACCACAGCCCCTGAAACCTGACTATGTAAGTTATATTCTGCCCACCTCTTTTTACCTTAGCAAGGACACAGACAGAAGTGAAATGGAAAAAGGAGGAGTCTGAATACCTTCTGAGTGCATAATCATAAATTTAGGAAACCCAGAACACTTTCATCTGGGAAACATTATAATTTTCGATTCATTTGCATTTCTAGAGTGGAAATGTAGTACACATCACAAAAAATTGCACCAGTGCAAACCTCATTTTGCCTTCAATAAAATTAAAAGGTAAAGTATTTAACACAGGAAATAAGAAAGATATTAGGAAACAAGATTATGCAGATCTTGTGAAGAACCTTTTGTACTAATAGATCATATTAATTGGCCTGCAGGTTTAAAACAAGGAAAGTCTAATTTCTAAAAAGGATGGTCTCTGAACTCCTGATCAGAATATAAAAAACCAAACCAAACAAAACAAAAAGTAAAAAGCAACTTTGCAAGCTCTTCCGTGGATAATAACTGTGGAGTCTCCGGCCTGGGAGACCTGAACACAACAGAGGTCCTATCAGAAGGGTTAAGCCAAGCTAGCTTGCAGGTACCACATTTTTGTTTAGATCCCCTTACTAGATGCTACTGAAGAAATTCATCACATGAAGACTCATTCTGGAACCAGCTCCCACACAGGGGAGGGCAGGAGGATACAGGACTGTCCCTGGGCTATTTATCCCTGGAGAAGAAGTGACAGATACAGCGCAGCTCCACACCCAGTCCCAGATGGAAGGAGCCTGGAGTCCAAGGCAGTGCAGTTACTCTATCTGTGCTGCCCAGCACTGCACCAGGGATACCATGTGGCTCCAAGTTGCTCAGAAACCAGTTTAAAGGTGTTTCCATGGCACTATACTTGCCCATGTAGAATAACCTTAGCACCTTCAACACAGTGGTCTTGCTGGAATATAGCATCTGAAATTGCAGCTGCTGTTTATCTCACTCACACCTTACTATTGGGGAATACCAGGTTGCAATCACAGACTTGTCTCTAACATTTTAAAGGACAGATGCACAATTAAGAAGCCAAAAGGACAGATGCACAATTAAGAAGCCAAGATACATAAACACGTGTTCTTGCTTTGTGCAACTGAGAAATATTCATGAAACAGAGAATTGGACCCCAGAATGAAAAAGCTTTTAACACTTTGTCCTTAATATTTTTCGTAATAGCTGGTTCCGTGCTGTGTTTAGGATTTCGTATGAGAATACTCTTCATAACAAATCAATATTTTAGTTGTTGCTAAGTAGTACTTACTCTAAACCAAGGATTTTCCAGTCTCTGCCAGCACAAGAAGCTGGGAGTGAACATGGCCAGGATAGCTGACCTGAGCTGGCCAAAGGGATATTCCATGCCACAGAACATCATGCTTACTATATAGAGTGGGAGAACAAGTCCAGGAGGGGCTGATTACTGTTCCGGGACAGGCTGGATATCACTCAGAAGGCAATGAGCAATTGTAGTGTGCAGCACTTGCTTTTCTTGGGTTTTATTCCTCTCTCTTTTTTGTTACTTCCCATTTCATTACAATTATTATTATTATTATTGCATTTTACTTTATTTCAATTACAAAAACTGTTCCTATCTCAATCCATGGGTTTTACCTTTTTCCAGTTCTCCTCCTCATCCTACTGAGGAGGACTGAGTGAGCAGGTGTGTGGTACTTAGTTGCCAGCTGGTGTGAAACCACAGCATTACTTTGAACTTCATCCTCCACCTGACTGGTCCACAGAAGATAACTCTAAAATACATTACTGATCAATGTGATTTGGCAAAAAATCCCTGAGCAACTAATAAGCTTCATTCATATCCAACAGGTTTTTTGTTCTTCTCTCTGTGTCACAGCAGAGAGCAGCCTCATCAGAGAAAGGTGTTTGTTCCACTTGTGGGGTTACAGAGGGGTTGTTTTAATGTTGTTTTCTGTGTCAGTCTTACGCTGGTGCTTCTTGGTTCTTCTTCGTGACACAACCCAGCCAAGTAAAGAACCCACCAGGACCCCGGCTACTGCAGTCACAATGACAGCCCAGTAGGGAACTGAAGATTCTGTTTTCTCCAAGTTGAGATCTGAATTTCCAAATCCACTATTTCTTTGCGTGGAAAGAAAAGGTTTTTCCTACAAAGGGAGAGCAAAGGCTTTATTGACCATATTGACCACAGACCACTCAACAGGCAGTATTCCAACAATATGCCACTGCCCCTTCTCAGAGAGGTGTGGTAGATCTTCAGACAATCAGCTGGTTTTGCCTTCTCTCTATCTTAGCCCAAACACTCCCATTCTACAGCCTGAAAATTCCAAGAAGACAAAAAAGAAGCCACCTCCGAATCAGGACTGGTGGCATCACTTCCTAATTTGCTTGCTGCAAACAAGTGAATGGAAATGCATAGACTCATTAGAACTAGCTTTAATGAAAGGCTTTCCACTGCAGTGAGGATAAAGCTTTTTGTCTTAAGTAGATTTCCCTGTCTGTAACAAAACAGGAGTATATTTTAGCTATTTGAAACCTTCACAAAGATACTCTTTTAAAGAGCTTTACCAGTATGAAGAAAGGGGAAAAAATAGAGGTAATTAATGGAGAGAGCACCTTGACCTTTACTTACAGGGTTTGGACACCTGAGTTTTGATCTGTCGTGAGTAAAGTTGTTGTAAGTCTGCTTTTCCCCAACTGGCTCCATCTGAAGAAGAGAAAAGCAATGTTAAACTTAATGATGAATCTTTTTCTTCTCAGACTGTCTTGATTCAGACAGTTACAACTCCTTATCCAATCTTTTGCTGTTTGCAGTAATGAAGAAGTGTGGTAGAAGGGGCAGAGGAAAGTTTGCAAACATTTTAACACTTGTGAACTGAAGACATTGAGAATCTGATGTACTGGCTGCAGAGTAACTCCCTTGGAAGCAAGGAATAGGATAAGTGTTTCTTCCTTTTGCATTGCTCTGAACAAAATGTATTTTAGATGTTCAGCTCAAGCAAAGTGGTTCACTATTACACCCAGTTCTGCCATGTACTTGTCTCAAATGGCAGTGTAAACCACAAAGGAAAAAACTCACACAACGGATGTTAGACAGATTACTTAGCACATTACTGAAAGAAAGGGTGCCTAGGTGTGATGGTGATGGGAGTTACTTCAGAAATGACAGAGTTATACAGAGAGGATAGGACAGTGCCAATCTTTGCAGTCTTCACTCAGACAAGAAATTCCCTGGGAATTTTAGCTGAGGCTGGGTTCACAATCTTGCAAGAAGCGAGTGAAACAGAGCCTTTTATATTATCAGTTGGCAGCTAAGTTGCAATTGCTGACCATAGGCTCACCCTGAGCCCATTTCCAACCCAACATGAAATATTCCCAGGCTAATAGCAGGCAGTTGAGCTTGGCTAGGAGTGCACATACCACTGGTTGCCATAGTTCAGCTAACGAGTAGAGGCTTGCTCAGTCATGTTAACTGAAGTGTTTACAACTGTTGTATGGACATGCCTGAAGTAATGACTTCAAGATTGGTCCATGGAGAACTGCAAAGTTGTCATCCAGCACTTCTGGGAATACAGCACAGAGGACAGTTGCTTCTTGTTGCTTCTGCTATTGTCCTTACAGGCATTTACTGTCCTCAAGGGATTTAAGTGTCAGCTGCATGCTGACTAGAAACAATACAGCAACAAGACCAACACAACATGGAAAAAACAAATTCTATCCATAAGATTCTCATATGGAAACACTGAGAATACTTTCTCTCTCTTGTTCATTTTTTAATGAAAAATTAAAAAAAACAGAAAGAAGCTAGCAGAGACTGAAAAATGAAAAGGTATGAACCACAGAAAACATAACTAGGGAAGAGAAGAAAGCTAACAAGCGAAATTAGAAGCAAATCAGGATGCCAGGTTTTGCTGATTGTTGTAGGGTCTTGATGGACTCTTTTACGACTTCTAATCACTTAGCCCACCCACCAGCTAATGCAGTGAAGACTGAATTTGGTAGTTTTGTCACACCTTAAAGGGAACAGCTCTGTTATTTGTACAATGAGTGGCTCATATCTTGCAGCATTCTGCCTGAGGTACAACTGGTTATTTGTAGATAATTGTAATTCTTCCCATGCCAGGGCACTTGGTAAGGATTCTGGCACAGAGCCCAGACAAAAGATGATAAAACGCAAAATTCTGTAACCACCCATGCTTACTTCATCTCTATGCAGTCTGGTCTTCAGGAGCATTAGCTTCTGAGCTTTGAAGGTGACAGTATCCTCAAGTCCATGAGCTTACAGGACAAGTTCTGGAAGAAACCCACAGCTCCTCTAGAGCATGTGGCAAGCATGGAGGCAGGACACAAACCAAACACTCTGTCCATGTGTCTCTCCACCTCAGCCAAAGGCCTGACAGGGTGGGTTTGGGACCAGTGGAAACCCCTTAAGACCACAGAGTCCTCTGACCTCAGCGAACAGGAGCACACTTTGTTTTGCATGAAGCCAGAAGGGCGAAGAACATTATGGCAAGGGAGAGACTCCGTAAACCATCCCAATCCCTGCATACCCACACAGCGGCCAGGCACAGTCTGGCCCTTTATGTGCACTGACAAGAATCCGTGTCATTTGGCCATAAGCCCGCAGCCTGCCGAGCTTTTCGGGGAACAGGGAAACAATACAGCCTTACAGCGAGCTTGCACAGCCTTGCCGTACAAGGACTGCAAGGGAAAAGCAGGGAGGTGTTACAAGAGCTAGATTTAAATAGTAAACAGTAATATCTGCAGACTGACAGATCTCTTTGGGAGGGAATAGTTGTGCTTTGCATCTCTAAGAACCTGATCCCTGCCACCACAGTAGAAAGCTTGGTGTCAATATCTTTATATGCGTAGGAAATGAGTGACAGTCTGGACAGAAAAAAACCCCTCTGGTGGCATAGGAAAAAAGACTGATGGTGATTCAGGAATGAGTAATGGCCAATAGGAATACCACATGGCAACAGAAACCCAGTTTAAGTCTGCCATATGCCCAGGTACTGTCCCTTTTTTGTTTTCTTGAAACCCTCAGCCATGCTCAATTTGAATTTTTCTACATTTTCCTGGGGTTTCTGGCCCTCCATTTGCCCTGTTTAAGCTATGAAGCAGAGTGAAGCCTACCAGCCTGTTATCATCTGGAGTCCCAGACAGGGAAGCCTGATGGAAAACAGGCAGATATGCTGTGCGTGCACAAATCAATTGTTCTGAGCATGTGCTTGCATTGTACATTCTATAATCCTGGACCTACAGCTCATATGCTGTGCTGGGAAGCTGCACAGATTCCTGCCCTGCGTTTTCCAGTCTTTATTTTCAAGCTCATTCTAGGGTATTCTGGAAGTTTCTTATCTTGCTCAAACTTTTATTTGTATGGAAAAGAAATTCCCCGCTGTTTATGCTTGTTTCTTGTACAAACCAGGATGCAGGATTTCTGCTAGCAAAATGTATTTGGCTACTGGTGTTTATAAGACAAGGGAAGGAAAAGTTGCTGTGGCACTAAAATGCCACAGTCTTCCTACCAAAGTAGGGAAGCATTTCTGAAAGCAACTGTGACCTTGGAGTTATCAAGTCTCGCATGTGCCTCTGACACCTTCTTCCAGCACTACTCAAAAGCTATCACTTCCCCCAAAATGACAGATGCAATGTGACTACAAGCATCATAAGTTTGATTTCAGCCCCCCATTAGTTTTAGTGACTCTACTAAAACTGCCTCAGATGCAAGAGTGGGTGGTACAACATGTCCACACTATTAATGGCAGCAAAACTTCAGTCACATATATGTTTTCCTCATAAATATAACAGAATTCACTGAAGAAGGGCAAGCTCATTGAACAGACATTTCAGCAAACCTACAGGACTGAATGTTTAACTAGGCTGACTTTTAGTTTTAATGCAAGTTATTTACCAAATCAGAAAGGGATTTTTTGTTACATTAAGACTCTTGGGACTTCTCATTTTAAATGAGCAAAGACTGACACTGTTTCATGCAATACGATCACTTTGGATTACATTTCTCAGCAATGCAGAGTGAGAAGAACCTCAGAGTTTAGCAGCCCTCTCTTGTTAGGATATCAGTTTTGTTTTACTTACTCTTTTGTTTCAGACACCTTTCTCATGATCTTTTGTAGATACTGCTACCACAAACACATGGGGATCTAAGTTGTAACCCCTTACCATATTATTCCAGAGAGCCATGGCCATCTCAGCATAGCCTCTTACACTGAAATGAAAGCAGTCTGCAGCAAAGAAAGTCATATCTGGCTTGCCGGTCTGGAATAAAAGCAAAAATTTATTTCTCAGCAAATTTCAATCTTTGAGATCTGACATACAATATCTAATAGTGTAGTGTACTTGATATACCCACTTCACAATTTTGGTATGTTCCTAAAGCAATTGCATAAGCAATATGCTCATGTTTTCACACTGGAAATAAACATAGGTGCTCCTAACTATGGGCTGATACCGCACCTCGAGACCTTCCAAGTAATCCAGCCTGCTCAACTTCACACAAAAATTTCCATAGCTAAACTAAACTTATCATTCAGCCAACAGTCACAGCTGTTACATGGACCCTGCCATTGACCTACATTCCATTTTGTACACAACTGATAGAAAAGTGCTTGTTATTGCTTTTTAAACTTCTGTGACTCAGACTTACAACCTTAGAAGTGTTAAAATTTCTGCTGAATTTCAGATAACAATAAAAATGGTGGGCTTATCCAACTGTGGCAAATGTTTCTCTTAGGGGGAATTTGTCTCATCACTACCTGTATGGTTATCAGGTCAACCTTGTAGACTGACATTAAAAAAAAAGGGAATGGTATGAAAAAAGTATCAGTACTGTGCAAAACTGGATTGTTTTGATGAGGATTCATACTGGATATTTGTATCCTTAACTACACAGCATACATAATGCTAAGGCTGGAGAAAAGAAGGAGAATCAGTATTTGGTTTCAAAGGCTGCTTCTTGTTTCTATGCTTGGATGAGTCAGACATTCAAGTGCTGGTCTCCATTTGAAGAAAACCTGAACACATTCCATAACCTAAATCGGGAAAGTGTGGTGAATGCTAACCAACCTCCTCAACAAGGGAAGCAACATGCAGTTTATGGGAAGCCAGAGGGTGCCTAGTTTATGGGTGCACACTATCAATGTTTCCTAAAGCAATTTTGATTCACAGGCAGCACTGTGAATCTTCTTGCCTTCCTGTGAGACTTCCTGTCTTCTCCCATCTCACTCTTACCACAGATTCAACGCCGTGCCACTAGACTGTGCAAAGAGAAGAAAACACAGCCCTTGTGACATGGATCTTACTGGCTTCAGAGAAATCAAGATACTGGCCCTTGCATAATGGGAAAGCAAAACAAGACTCACGCTATCCAGGGGCAACAAGGTGTTCCTGAAAAATGGCTGGATGACGACAGCGAAGTCCTCGCGCTGTTCGTACCGACCACTGCTGACCAGCTGCAAGGCTCCAGCCTGCGCGCAGTGTAATTAGTGAGAACAGAAGAGTTGCTTGCAAGGCTCATCTAACATTTGTCAGCTATCAGAAACATGCAGATTACACATCTTACAGTGTAGGAAGTCATAAATCGTTAGTGTAAATCCAGTGAGGTGTTATAAAGCAGTCAAGAAAATGGCTAAGAAAATAATCTGGTTCACAAAGAGATTTTCATGAGGAAAATGCACAGAAGCTGGATTATTTCAAACAAAAAAAAAGTAAAAAAAATGAAGCTGCTTAATTAAAAAAAAAAAAAAAACACAGAAAAAAAATAGTTCAAACCTTACTTACAGAAACCAAAACTGCACAATTGCAATGAGATTAACATTTGCAGAAAATTATAAAAAAAAGAACAAGGCCAACATTTTTAGAAGTGACAAATGAGTCCAGAATGCCAACTTGAGGTTGAAGCGCACTTGATTTTTCAGAAAGGTGTGCCTGAATTAAAATTATACTAAAACATTGAAAAATTACCTGTGACTTTCAAAAATTATGATCACAGACATTCATACAAATAAAAAAACCATCTCATTGAAACTTGCCATCTTATGGGTATAAATGCTTATGCTCCTGGTCATATCTCAAAACACTCCTAATCCCTCTTCCTTATTTAAGGAAAATGACCCCTCTAGTAGGTTTATACAAGCATTACCCAGGGTATATTTGTTGAGCTTTGTCAGATTCATTGCAAAACAGCCACTGCCAGAGCCAGAATGGAGAACATGATGTGATCTGATACAGTGATTCCTGTATTCATAAGAACATCGATGGAAAAAGCTTCTGCTCCAATAGCTATTTATAGCCTCTGTTAATTTTGAGTGAATCTTACGCCTGAGGCTATGAAAAGTTACTCTCAGATAGCAAGCTGGCCCATGGTTGGTTTAGTTAATTTCTTCTGCTAAGAGTAACCACAAAAGAGCTGATTCAAGGTCATTTGTCACTCTTGCAGTGACATGTTAATTCATGTGAGCTACTCATTGGACTCATAACAGACAAACACATATCAACAGAGCAGCCATCATTACTAAATCCTTTTCGGCTGTTGAAACAGCAGCTGGAAACAGAATTGGTCTCCATCTGCATCCAGCTCAGAGCTAAGGTCAAATCATAAGGCAATGTGGAAAGTTTTGCACTGCTACTGACTGGTTAGCTGGGTAGGGTTTTGATTAGGCTGTAGCCAAGTTTTTTTCCAGTTATTCCTCTCTGCACTTCTGAGAATATGCATGACAGGAAGAGCAGTGAGGCAAGCAATATAGAGACACAAGTGAAGATGACCACTTACAGAATCAGTGCATTACCTGAAAATCTCTGTTAACTCTCTTAATTTCTTGTAATTCAGAAGAATTTTCCTCTGGGTTTAAGAAACATGGGCAAACTTTCCTTCAATTAAAGAAAATTAGAATTAAAAGCCAGTCTAGAATAGTCTGTCCACAGTTCTTTGGCACTGTGTCTGCTTCAAGAAGCTCAGGATAGGTGCTCAAAGCTCACATGCAGAAGGGAGAACCCCCTTGGTGGCTTAGGAATGGACAGATACTTCAGAAAAGAAAAATCTCTACTGACTTTTCAAAATGAACACCTACCACAGGCAGAAAGAGCTGCAGGATCCACAACTCTTGAATCAAATGCAAAAAAGTGTTTAGTATGCCACACATTAGCAGGAAATCACTTGTGTTAGAACAACAAGTAAACCCACCCCATGAATGGGCTTACAGCAGAGTTTCAGACATCTGGGAGTGTAAAGTTAGAAGAGACAAATTTTTCATGTAGTCTGAGTCCTCGCACCACTCTGTTTTATTATGTTACCTTCATAACAAGAGGTAATAACTTGTGCTTCACTGAAATTCAGCTTCTAAGAATGTGCTTGGAATGAATATGAAGACATTGAGCATGATCATCAATTCATTATTTTCCATTCCAGTGTGTTCCTGTAGTTAATCACTTGTATTTTTAAAAATCTGTGCCTAACTTAATTGGAATTCATTTGGCATCACCTTGCAACTACTGGTCTTTGTTATACCTTTCTCTGCAAGACTAAAGAGCCTTATCATGTCCATTCTGATGCCTTTAAAGACACTGCTGCTTTCTAGAACAAGTCTCTGAACCTTCTTTGAGTTAAGATTTTCATCTCTTTCATTAGGTGCAAGGAGCAGATCCTGGTTGTGCTCTGTTGTATGCAGCCCAGCCTGCACCAGAGGTAAGGCAGCACTGGACACAAAGGGAGGAATCAGGGATGTCAGCCTGTGCTGCTGACCAGCAGATGGCTGGGCAAAGAAGCCTTCGAAGTTCAGCAGTCATATGTTGACTTTTTCTGTGTCATGCTGCCTTACAGCTGAAAAGTGAGAACTCTGCTATCTACAGGTGCATGTTTTTTAGCTGAAGTATTGCAAGAAGTTACAGAAAGTTGATGGGAACTAGTGCATCAGGTAAAGGCAGCAATGCAAGTAGCTTGGAAAGCTCAGTGTGGATGTTCTCCTGTAGAAAGTGAGACTGAGCCAAAAAAAACATCACTTCATAGGCAAAGAGCTGTTTTGCTCACTTACTTTGCTGTCAAAGCACACTCTGAAGAGCTTGCTGTGATTTGACGCAGTCCAGAGAACTCCATCACCTCCACCATGTTGATAAAGACTCTTGGGAGCTGCGAGGATTATAATAACCAGACACACAGACATGTTACAAATAACAGAACATGATACCACTACAAAGAGCAAGACATGCCATCTGTAGGTCAGGGAGTCAGTGCAAACTGCACTGGCTGCAGCCAATGGCATGTGCAAGGATGATGTATAAAAGGAGGGGGAGGGAGACATACAGTGGATGTCAGCCAAAAAATTCCAGCAGCTAGTACAAGCTAGCCGAAATGCTGCTTCACTGCCTGGGACATTTCCATTTGCTCTAGGGTAAATGAAACTGTTCATGGTTGGTTTAGCCTCAAAAACTGGCTGTGGGGTCATGGTATGTTTGGTCCACAGCACAAATATTGTCAAACACACAGTTTTTCTGAAACTGCAGCCCTCTTTCTCAGGGCATTAGCTAGTACAGTCATTGCAATGCAGCACTGAAGAACAGTCTGACTCCAGCTATTTGCAAGATGACCTTGTATGAAACATAATCACTGACAGTCTATCAGAGGTAAGAAAAACATCAGTGTACTTGCCAGGAACATAGCTTGCTAGGGTATCTTAAAAGCTTACCTCCTTATAGAAAATATCCAGAGTGTCCTGAAGGTGCTTCACATACTTTTGCACTGAATAGGTTTCCTGTTTAAAAAAAAAAAAAAAAAAAGAAAAAAATTGAGTCAGTCTATTTCAGGAACCAACAAGGTGATCTGTGAGAAGATATACCAACTTGATGTTCCTTTTTTCTTTTGTTGGCAGATATAATTCCAGATCAAGAAGTTTACATATACAGAGGTTATATAGTGCTTATGTTTTTATGCCATTAATATGTTCCTCTAATCTTTGTAGAAAATCCTGAGGTACCTTGGCAGAGCCTCTCTCTGATAATGAGTATATTGATCACATTTTTTGGATTTGGGGTTGTCTTTTATGGGACCCAGAGCAGACTGATTTGCCTTATGAACAGAACAATTTTTATTTTCAAACTGCCCATCGGGAGAAAATTATATGAAGGCAGTCAGACTCCACAAAGCCAATAGCAAATTAACTTTGTGACTGTAGTTATAGAGGTGTAGCTGTGGGAACAAAGGCTCCAGGCAGCAGCCTGTAAAGGAAAGAGCAAAACAGAGAACAGTGCCTGGTCATTTCAACAAGCTGGGGTACAGAACCCCAGTCTGAGCCACATGAACATTTTCAGAGGGGATGACCACTGACAGCTAAAGAAAAGACATGATTTTCACTATAAACTGATGTTATTATTTTGGGTGTCATTCTGAAACAAGAATTGGGCATCCTCAGTAACTGTTGTGTGGAGATGTTTTTCAGAAGACTTCACTTGTGTCCCATAACACACCTGAGACACCACACTGATTACTTTGTCTAGTTAAGCAGGGAGAGCTCTTCAGTTTCATCTTTGTGTTTTGTTCAATATGAGCAGGTTCCTAGTACTTAAATAATGCATTTCTCCAGAGCTGCAGTGCCCCTGGTATGAAAGCTGGGCACTTGTTTCTGATACAATACTGATGAAAGGGGCAGGACTTCTAAGTGCTTTTTAAACAAAGAAGAACTTTGGCTCCCTGAGAGAGAGAAAGGCTCTGTTTCCAGGGCTGGTCACCTGCCAAATGCCTGGGTGAGCATGCCTAATTCAGAGATACAAACCTTGTCCAAGCAGTACTGGCATAGGTCGCTGCCTCCAACAAGGATGGTAATCAGCTTCCAGTCTTCCTTGAAGTTAATTTTCTAGTGGCACATAAAATAAACAGATTGCAGCATCCATTGCTTAGGCATGCAGAGGTAACATTCACAAATGGGGCTAAATGGGGCACAGACAGTAGGGCAGAACAAAGGAGGTATGCTGAGTTAAACTGGCAAAAGAAAAGCATCTCTCCAGGGGAAAAATCTGAACTGTTTGCTAGTCTGCTGCAATTCACCTTGGCTTCTGCAAGGAAATTCCCTTCAGCAGACAAGCTCTGTCAGGGTAACCGAGCACGGAAGTGTGTCTGTGGCAGCAAGCACCCCTAAATGAATGTCAGCTTCAGAACAGGGATGGACAGGAGAGATTTGCCAGCCATGGCTGCACACTGCAGGCAGCGTGGGGACAAAGCCGTGTGGGATGCAAGCTGGAGTGACTCATGTGGCTGTGGAACTGGAGCTGCTGGGGATCTCTGCCAGCTGGGCAAGAATTACCCCGCGGCCAGGAGGGGCAAGGGGTGCCCCAGGGAACAGACAGCTGGATTAAAATAGAAGACTCCAGGAGGCTGGTGACTTCACTGAGCTCATATAAGGGCAGCTGCAGCATCCACGTCACCGCCAGCTAACAATAGGCGCTGCTAAGAGCTGGATCTCATCAAAACATTTTGTAACATTCAGTACAAAGAAAGGAATCAAAGGCAACTATTTTTAGTGCAGTGCATTTACATAACAAACATCTGCGAAAGGATCCCACAAATAGAGGGAGGGCCTGGGAATCACCCAGGTCTGAATTCTCCTCTTTAACCAGCAATTTGCTCAGAAAGACTTCCATGAAGAGGCAATCTTATGGTAGGGACACACCTCCCCTCCCTTTTTTAAAAAATGCATAAAAAGCTGTGAATAAAACAAAGCACGACAGTCTCTCCTCTTCTATTCTATTGAAAAGCCATGGCAGCTCCCTTCACTCTGCCAAACAATTGGCATTGCAGAGTAACTGACAGTGGGGTGAGCATGCAGCATCCATCAAGAATTCTGGCATGGAGAGCCACATGCTTTGACAAATCCTGCTTATTCAGTGCCTTCCTTTCCCATTCAGTCTGAGCCAAGGAGCACCAGGCAGGGAATGCCCTCCCTGAACCAACAGCTCACACCCAGACAGCCATCCACTCAAATTCAGCCAACACTCAGAGCAGGGCAACCTTGGGTTTCTCAGATTTCTTCCCCTCCCTGCTTTTGATGCCCTTTGTAGCCCTCAGTGGAGTTGGCACAGCAGACTGGTCCACAATGCTACATCTACTAATGCTCTAAAAGACTACGGTGTGACAGAGATTCATCCATTCCTGAGGTTTCTTGGTCACTGATTAATTATTTGCCTGCCCAAAGCAGATTTTGAGAGGGCTTTTTCTCCTGCAAAGACTTCATAGTCTCTCTCTTGCCAGTATTGTGGATATTGTGACTCAGGCTGGTCTGCAGACCTACCTGCTTCAGCAATTTTACATACAGCCTTTATGACCTTCACTTTGAAGGTTGCTGCTCAACAAAGCAATCCTGTGATCTCACCAGAGCCTTCGGATTTCTCCTCTTCCTCACTACCATCCTTACATCTCCTGGCTGCACTGCACCCTACATCAGGGGTAATTAATCTGGCACATTCATCTTGGAAAGCACAGCAGAGACAAGGACTTCTCTTTCATCATTAAGCACTCTTCATGACTCAAGCATCCCATTAATTACAGTTATCTCCCAGAGACCACGGCAGCACCGAGGTGTGGCCCAAATCCCACTTACAGAGCTGCTTCTCATCAGCTCCACCAATGCACGTGCTTGGGCTGGCATATCACTAGGAGAGAGAACAGAAGATTTTAGATGTGTGCTCTAAAAGCACTTCACCTTCTGGATCCCCACTCCTTGCAGGGGATCTCAGGATCAGCTGAAATCAGTATAAGGAAAGTGATGCCTCAAAAGGCGGAGCAAGCTCTGAAGGACCAAGTTGCACAAGTGAATAATCTGATCTGAGAAGGCTTCATCTGGGATGGCTGCCAAGTGGCAGGCAACTGGTATGAGTCCTTCCCATCTCAGAGCTGGCCTCGGTGCATTTTGTTTGGGAAAAAACACTGAAGCCCAGATGCACAGAGACACTGAGTTGCATAACTCGCTTCAAAAATCTAGTGGGAGAGTTTGGTGCTGACCCAGAAGCTAACCAGCCTTCCTGATCCAGCCTTAAATACCTATGGCTTGTCTTATGGCTGGAAGAGAGTGCTTACATTGCGGGACTGACAGGCTCAAGAGTCCCAGTCCTGCTCTGGACAGGATGCAACATCCATGGGCCAAAGCACAAACCATGCTGAGACACCAGCTGGAAATGAGCCCCTAATATATAAGAAAAAACTGCTTGAGCTAACAAGCTCTGCCTCTCTCCAGCAACTATAGAAATGCAGTTACATTATTTGGATTCCTACAACCATATTGATCACACTGAGTCAGCTTTGCTCAGGCAACCTATGAAATATTTAGTAGCTACACAGGCTTTGACAGTTATCCTAAATCTCTCTTGCAGCAGATTTAATGGTTGTTAAAGGTGTCACAAAAAGCTTTGGAAACAAATTCTGTGAGTATTCATGGAGCAGGCACAGTGTAAGCCATACAAATTCTTATATGCTTTGGTTGTTAACAGACTAGCAGATTTTTTTCTTCAGGAGGAGAAAGGAGTTATTTCCCAGCTGTTTTTTTTTTTTTCTTTTTCCTTTGCACTGCAAACAGGGATAATTTTCAATGCCATTAAAATAGAAGTGGGCTTCTATTTGTTCGTTTCAGGCACATTCTCTAGAAAGCAAGGAGCTCATGAATTCTTTCTTCATTACAGATATTGCCTGTGAATCAGGGACCTGTACACTGAAGACTGGGCAGAAAAAGATACTGGTTGAATTAGAAGCATAGGGCATTGGCTCAAAAATTATGGGCAGAAATTTAATAAAGAAAGGAAGCTTGTGTCTAATTTAGAAGAAGATAAAATCACAAATAAATTTCCCAAATACCAAATTGAATTTAAAAAAACCAAAACCCCGAATCTTTTAAAAACATCAGATCACAGAAACATGCTAAGTACCATCAGGTCATCAGCATCAACTCTGACATGCACCAAAGGTAACCTGCCAGTCCATCACTCCTCACTCCTTTGCCTTTCTCATTTGGGATTGTCCTTACCGTGCTGTGGCATTTCTCTCTGCAACGTTGAATCCAGCTGTTTCCTTAGAACTGCCAGTGGAGAAGCCAAAGAGGTTTGGATTGAACTTCTTCAAGATGTCTTAAAAAGAAAAACCACAGTGTTTAACCATTCACAGTACAACCAGCAGCGTTGCCTCCCTGCAGAAGCAGGAGCCAATTGAGTGGTGAGAATACAGACCTGTGTTTTCCCCTCATTCATTATGATTTTACAGGAGCTAGAGACACACCTTTTGAAGAGTCTAGTTACTGTCCAAATTTCATCACTGAAATTATTTCTCTCCATGGGCCTGAGGAGTCAGGGCCTGCTGGCCCAGGAGATGCATAGGTGGATCTTGGGCAAATCACCAGCCTTGAATTTAAGTGTCAGAGTATTTGTGGTTCCTTTCTTTCATGTACCAGAAGCAGATGCCCTGAATATGGCCCTCTGCCTCTCACCCCTCCAGCTAGATAATAATACTTATGGCAGAGAAGTGAATTTCTTTCATTTTTTTAGATTTCACTGAAACTTTCAGTGGGGAAGCATGACGTCTGAAAACTGTTATTGTTACTGTGTCTGTAATGCTGTCTGAAACCTCTTTATAGAATCTCATTTATAATGCATAACTGAATTGTGCCTATTTTGATTCAAACACAGTGATATGCCTGGTACAAGGCAAAGCATATCAGATTTTATTCCTGACACTGTCAGGTATTGTCAAACTGCTCCACAGCATGGATCACACACAAATAGAGCAGCCATTGTAAACCAAGTACCTTCCAATTTATTGTCACATTGACCACTTAATGGTTTCTATGGCAACCACAGGCCCAATTACACAGAAGACTAGGGCAAAAATTTATGGTACTTTTAGATTTTTTTTTTTCCACTGCTATGTAGCAACTTGAAATCGTCAGGAAGAACCATAGCTTTGTCAACAATCCTGGCTAGATAGACTGCTAATTGTTTCATAACCCTTCATTTGTCCACAGACATTACACTCAGTCACTAGAAAGCACAAAACAAAATAAGAGAGGAACAGGTCTGCCATGAACTTCTGTCACCTTCAGCACGTTTACTCCCAATTCTTTTGGTCAAAAGGACTATACAATCATTTGCAGGTCTTATGATGTGGAGGGGCTGAATCAGCTTTACAGCTAATCAGACAGTCTGGATCTCAGCTCTCACTCACATGTACTGCTTAGACCCACAACAGATGGACATCCCCATCGTTTTCAAGGAATGACCATTTCCAGATGTTTCCTAGCATCCACTTAAACCACTTTCAGTCTAATACCCAACTTTTGCTTTTCTAGGATACTCACTGGGTAAAGTAGCCTGGATCTCCAGAGTCTCATCACCTCCAATACTACAAAGGCAAAGAACAAAATCACCCAGTAGGGTTAATTCTGCAGCCATCTGTCTTATTGTTACCACATGTTGTTGTAGCAGCCAAAGAAGGAAAAAAACAACCTCCTCTGCCCCCCCCCCCAAAATACTTGCTTCAAACAGGACTAAGGAGATAAACCACAGGAATTCAGGGAAAGTAGTGAAAGGATAACTCACATTAAATAAAGCAGGGCAGCACTAAGATAGAAGTTATGCCTTCAGGCTGGGAACAGACCATACTGGGAGAAGTGATTTTTCATATGGACATGCTGGGATACCTACCATAGAAAGGCATATTTCCTCACTAAAGCTGTTCCATGTTACCTTGCTGAAGCTACATTTGCGTGCAGTTATGCATAGCAGAGACTGCATTAAATATTCATTAACTACCTATTTGCAATTCTGCAATGCTGATTACATGGAGCCTCTGCCCTCACCATTCAAAACTTGTCTGTGTGCAGAGCCAATACACTCTTACACCACTTGTGGCAGCCCCTCCTGAAAATACCCATGCCTGCAGACACATGCAAAGGGATGCAGAAAGAGCAAAGAGGACACTGCATACCTGCACACACTTATCAACCCTCTAACCATAGGGAGCAGGCAGTTTCCTTCCCCTCTAGCACCCATATTGAGCTTCACACCCTCGGACATGCACTGTTTGCCCACTTTGCAACAGCAAAGGTGTTTGGAACATCTCCAATCTCCACTGAGTATGTATGCAGTGCTCTCGCCATGTTCACCCCAATCCACACTCACTCAGACCTTCTAGCATTAGACACTGCAGTAGATAATCACAGCAACGTTTTGAATAAGCTCCAGAGAGACTAGCAAAAGGCTAAAAGGTGCTGTGACACAGGACTATGCTTGTAGCAATCAGTCAGGTTAACACACACACACACACAAGAAAAAGAAAAGAAAAAAGCAGCAAGAAAAAGCCCACAAAAACAAACACAACCCACCCCCCACACCACCCTCCCTTGCAGGAATCACTCCTTCCAGTCCTGACTCCTCCACTCCTTACCAAGAAATACCTGCTGTCAGCATCCTTCCCCTGAATTTACATATACAAAGATGTAACTATACACAACCAGGTGACCCACACTTTTAACCATGTGGACAAAAACAGAGAAAAAAAATGAGCATTTTCACTCACCTCCAGGAAAGTCCCTTCCAGTCTGTTTGTAGGTCTGGTACTTTGGCTCCTACTGCAGTCTGGAAAAGATGGAAATAACAATTGACAAAATACTAAAAGAAAAAAAGCCCTACAAATTTAGGTAAGTTTTGAAAGTGCTGAAACATTCTTTTAACATTACTCTGCATCCAGCCAAGCTTTTGCAATATCCCAGCTTTAGCATAAGTGGTCCATGTCCTTATTCACCACCACACAGCAGCCTGTGGGCAGCCTTCCATCACCCATACTTCAATTTTCCATGCTTCTCCTCATGCTCAAAAGGAGCTCGTCTAGATAGCAGACCATGGAGCACCAGAGGACATGTAGTCCAGCCAGAGGACATCAGATTGTAAGGTCAAGGACATAAGGCTTTAAAGCTGCTGCTCATACTGATTGAGCAACCCATTGGGACCCAGATTAACATCAACGGCTTTGTATTTGTTTGGATTTTTTTCCAATGGAAAATGCTTCATCCTGACATTTCCTGAAGAAAGATGATTTTGAGAGACCTAATAATCCAGGAAAAAGGCCCCAAACACTGATGAAAAATCCCCATCCAGTTTTAGCTGTACATAAATCAGAGAAGCTGCTTTTTAATCTGCCAAGAAAACAAATCTTTGGTGTACAATCCATTTCTGCTCTCCTGGATCCAGTCTGCTATTTAACACGCAGACTTGATGAGGTGAAGACAGGATTTTTTTTGCCAGTATAGATAAGCATGTTGGTGTGTGTCATGGTTTGAGGCTTACTCGGAAATGGTAAGATTTATGGGCGGCTCAGTGAGATCCCAAGTGAAGAAATTCAGGAGGAAGAAGGAGGAGCTTCCTCTTTTCCAGGCAGGGAGCACAGAGGTGAGAACCTCTGGCCAGGCCTGGAAGGGGGCTCGACCCCTTCCCCAGGCCCGGCCAGCCGGCAGCTGTGGGACGGTTCCCCCCCCCCATTTCATCGGAGGCGGCGGCAGGCGGCGGGGGGAAGGGTGGAAAGAGGCAGGCCAGTTTGTCGCGGCCTCCTCCCCCCATGGGTGGCGGCCAAGGCCTTGTGAACATGGCCTTGAGAGAGAGAGAGGAGACGCAGTTCCCGCGGCGGGAGTCACCTGACCTCTGCAGGCCTGGGCGAGAAGTTAACTCCTTTAGAGTTCCGATTCTCCTTCCAGTTGAGTGAGAAAGGAATCAGATGAGAGACAATATAAAGAGTGACATTAAAACATTAAAGTCAGTGAGCAAGAAGTGAAGCTCAGATGGGAGGGATGAGGAGGTGGTTTGAAAACCTGTTGTGAGTTATGAAAAAAAAGACTCTTTTCTAATTGTAACACACATGAAAGGCTGTCGGGGAGATGGAAAGTTCAAACTTGAGCAAAGGAGAGTCTCCACAGGGAAAGGAGCAGTGTGAGGCAGTTGCTGTAATCCCATAAGAATTTGAACAGAGATGAGGAAGTTGTGCCCCAGGGAGAGAAGAAAAAGATTTTTTGCAGACTTTTGTTGCCTGGGAGGATCCAGTGAGAGAAGAGAAAGAGATCTTTTGTTTTCTTTTATGAAATTCATCTGTAAAAGAGAAAATCCCTGCACCCGCAGGCTTTGTGGCCCCTTCCCAGCTTTGGGACAGCCGTGGAAAGTGGGAACAACACCTCACAAGCAAGTTTCCCTGGGCGGGTTGCTTGTGAAGACATCGAGAGACACAAGAGAACTTTTCTTTTCTCTTGTAGAGAAGCTTTTCCATAACATAAACAAGAGAAACTCCTCTCCCTGAGAGAGAATTGAGAAAAAACTATTTTAAAAATAATAAACTAATTGGGATTGTTGAATGTTATTTCTTTACATTGACAAATGAGAAGAAAATGTTTGTGGAAGGAGGAGAAGGGTCTGAAGGGTTTTGGGTTTTTTTCCTTTTCCTTTTTTTCTCTTTTAGTTACTGTTAATAAACTGCCTTTCTCTTAAAATTTTGAACCTGCTTTGCTTTTCTCCTAATTAATCCTATTTTACAACAAAAAAGTGCTCTAGTAATTAACCAGCACGAAAAAACCCACCACATTTAGTGGTGCATTAGCTAAAAAAAATTCAAATTAATTCAAATTTAAAAAATTCAAAATTGGCGAACTAAACCACTACACAAATTAGTGTTTCCGCCCGGTTTCAAACTGAAACCGGCACAGTGTGTCTATTGCTTTCACTGTCCATTGGTGCTAGAGAAGTCAGACAGATGAATTCTAACCAGTTACATGACTAAATTGCTCCATGTTTCATTAATCTCCAACTGTATCTAGACTGAGACAGCCTTTCTTCCTGCACTGTGAACTTCCATATCCTTCAAAATTAAATAAATACATGAAGCCATCAGAACAAAGACCTCTGTGCTGAATTTGAGTAGCTCACAGGATGGGGACAGACCTCTAGCAAGGTCAGCAACCTGACTCACATGCAGGGCAGCAAACATGAGAAAGGGTTCTTCTGCAGCTCCACAGGTTTTTAGTGGTCTCACCTACTTTTGTATTCTTCAAAAAGCCATGGCACCAAATTCAGCCAGAAACACTGACTGCATTCAGGGATCCTGTGAGGAGTACCAGGCGGACAATCCATGCCTTGGTGGACTTTTCTGCTGCAGTCCCCCTGTGCCAGGGATGGTTACCCCATCCAAAGTGCACCATGGGAGGTGTGAGTATGTGTACACACATGGGAAATGTTCTGCCACTTTTTCTGCCCCCTCCCAGATAAATCACTTAATAAAAGCCCCAAACACACCTTGCGGTGGCAGTGGCAACTGGTAGGAACTGCATGAATAATGGTATTATGAGAACCTGCTTGTTCAGCTCTTGAGACAAAGACCTCAAGCATCATAATCTAGCCCCTATGACTAGGACTTTCTGAGATATTTCATATATTAAAAGAACTCTTATTTTTTAAATAAGAGATATATGCTAGTGGTACACACCTAGCAAAATAAAGCAATTAATTTTAAGAGTCATGGCAATGGATAGGAGGGAAACTTGTAAGGCTTCGCTGATTTCTTCTAAAAAAGCTCCAAGCTTTGCAGCAGGGGGAAAGCCAGGATTACATCAGGTCAAGCAAAATCAGGTTCAGAGCTAATGAGAAGGTGCATGATGCATAATGAGGACATGCACACCTGCCTGTAAGATAAGCCTGATCATTTAAGGGCTTCAGACACTTCAAGTCCCTCTGAACTCAACAGGAACAGAAGCTGCTAGATTGAGCACTGGTTTAGTTCAGGAGTTAAAATTCATGGGAACTGTTGACGCAAATGTTTGCTTTCATCCCATGCCAGAACAATTCTGTAGGGCTGTGTAATTCTAGAACTTTTTCTCAGAAAACTTCAGTGCAGATCTGCAGTATTCCCTGCTATTCTTTCCTGGGGCCTTTTTAGCGTTTTTTTTGTGCCCTCTTTTTGTTTTAAACCTCCATTTCTTAGTACTTGAAATACATCAGAGCTTTAACTGGAAGACATCTAACCCAGGAAGCAAAATCTGAAAGCAAAACCCTCAAATACAGAAGTATCAGAATTATCTCAAGTGGGAAGCACTTCATTTTGCAGTCAGTTATTTCCAAGGGAGTCTTCTTGCATCAAAAATATCAACTGCTTTAACTTCCTTTTTTTCATGTCAGAAGAGACTATTCCTTTAAGACAGACACTTCCCTTTTCAAAAACACTTGAATAAACTCTATGCAACAGAGAATGGGATCCCATTTCTGTCTTGGCCTGAACTATTCATTACTGGATTACACAATTGCCAGTGTCACTCATATCCCTTCAGGCTATTTCTTTGCAAAGGGAACCAGGCAGATGAATTTTGCTTTGTCAAGCTGAAGCAATTTGCTTTCTATCTGATGATGCCTGATGTGACAACATCTGGGTAGAAATCAACAACTGCTCTCCTCATTCTAAAGGTGGGAATCCAGCAGTACTCACAGTCAGGGAATCTCCAAGTGCTCCTACGGCTTTGATGTCAGCAGGCTGTAGCTCATGTACTACAAAGCAGTAGGAAAATAAAAGTAGGATTACCAACAACTGACAAAATACTGTTTAATAGAATAAACATGCAAGTCTTAGGTTCCAATCTGATGGCATTTTTGCAGACTTTTAAGGTAGAAAAAGCCTCAGGTTCTGTGTGTCACCTAGGCAAAATACATGACTTCTTGCCTTTGCTTGCAACAGTGTATTACACAAACATGGAAAGAAATGGAACTTAAAACAGTTTAGGTAAAAAATGAAAACAGATTAGACATGTTTACAGATGCATACATTCAGTCTCTTTTAATTGACTTAGAAGTTTGGGTCATAGATCAATATTTCCTATTGAAAATCTCCCCTTCAAACTAAAGCTTTCAAACTACACACAGCACTTGTACTGCACTGCTTATCAGAGCACATTCCAGCTTGCTAAGTCACTAACCCTCCTGGGCAATTTTAATCTGCCACGTTGCTGTATGATGAATGATGTATATGATACATGCATACAATAAACGTGATCACATTTATCCACAGAGAAATACCTGCTGTCGTGCAGAACTTACTGTGAATGGCAAGACAGACTTCTTCCCTCTGCTGCTAAACATATCAGCTTTTATTGTTTACTTTCCATCTAGGATCTGCAATTTCAACATCTGATTGTTTTTAGAAACAAAAGAAGAAATTTTTCCTATGTGTGATTTTAGGTTAGGAGTTCTTTCTCACCTGATGTTGGGACAAGACCAGATGGCTTATGACCAGGACACGACAGTTCACTGCCCCAGTTCTGAAACGAGAAGCAACAAAATAATTTCATCTTGTAGCTAGAAGATATTGTGAAATTCATATATGGTTTAGTTGTACAGTGAAGGGCGAAATCAAGTTAAAACACAGATCCTAGTTTGATGCCTATGTAGCTCAACAATCTTTTGCACCTCTTTGTGGAATACTATCCAAACAATAATTTCTTCTGGTGACATTTTCTAGCCAAAGTATAAAACTCTTCCACAGGCAAAACATTTCATCTTGAAATACTGCTTATGACAAAGTTCCATAAGATGACTATTTTTTCCCTCTCCACTGCCTAGAAATTTTGTCTATGACCTACAAGGTGGGGTCTCCAGGTTTGAAGCCTTGCTCCATCTCAAAAGATATCAGAGGTAAAAGCAAATAAAAATCAATAATAAAATCCTTTGAAAAGTTATCATGTTATATTAATGTATTATATTATTAATGTATTATTATATTAGCTGGTAAAGGGTTTGAACACAAGCCCCATGAGGAGCAGCTGAGGGAACTGGGGTTCTTTAGCCAGGAAAAAAGGAGGCTCAGGGGTGACCTTATCACTCTATCACTGCATGAAAGGAGGGGGACAATGCGGGAATCCATCTCTTCTCCCAGGCAACCAGTGAAGGAACAAGGGGAAATGGACTCAAGTTGCACCAGGGAAAGTTCAGGTTGGATATTAGAAAAAAAATTCTTCACTGAAAGAGTGGTCAAGCATTGGGACCACCTTATATATTCTATTACTACATTATCATTCCCCATGTACTTTTCCAGGAATCTATTCTTTCCCTAGAAACTTTCAGAAATGGCTTGCTTTTACTGATGACAAAAATTGAAAAAACTGCAAAGC
Source organism: Dicaeum eximium (assembly GCA_013396995.1). NCBI lineage: Eukaryota > Metazoa > Chordata > Aves > Passeriformes > Dicaeidae > Dicaeum > Dicaeum eximium. The sequence goes on from VWZP01010148.1 coordinate 474,941, forward strand.
TTTAAAAGTTCCAGTAAAGAAAACTGTTGGGCTCTATATAATTCTACTTTACCATACATTTTTAGGTGACATAATAGTTATTACGTATATTCCACCAATTGAAGATATTGAATCAAACACACATTGCAGAACACCTTAGCTCACCAGCAAAGAGAGCTGATGAACGTCTCCCCCTGCTTTTTAGTAACAAGCAACCATATTAGCCAAGAAGGCAGCAAGGGAAAAACTAAAATTGTTACGGTGGCCAGCCCTTGCAAGAGCAATGACAGCTGTGTACACTGACCCAAGGGCCAGCCCTGCTAGAAGCAGGAGGTCAGGCTAGGGATGGCCTGAGGTCCCTTCCAACCTCCATTATTCTGTGACTACACAATTCTACCAGAGTAAAACTACATAGACCAGTGGTCTTCAGAAAGCATGGCTGCTGTTAAAAAACATCACGACAAATTCATCTGTTCTTGTAAAAAAATGTTGTAATAGGCTCCACTATCAACCACTAAAGTCTGGTTGCAGAAGCTAGAAAGGACAGATAGGCTTATTTTTAGATCAGAAAGTGTTCCTTCACCCTCTCTCTACTTCTTTTCTTTATCACTTCAAACGCTGTTGCTGTTGAGATTCAGTGGAATTACCTATTAAAGTATAACTCTAGCTCTACAGATAAAAATCCCACTTCAGTCCTGCAAACTATGACTTGCTAAGACAATAACTGCTGTTCTTTGTGACTCTCATGGCACACAAAGATTTTGATAATTGGGTTAGTCATGAGCACCCTCAGTATGTCAACCAGCCCAGTCCATTTTGACTGCCAAACAAATAACTGCTCCATTTCTTCAAGTCCTACACACAATATCTGTTCCTGCAGCTTATTGAACATGCCTCATGAGAGTTGCTCAGTTATGGTGAAAATTAAGTTCGTTTGAAAATGGGAGTCCTGTCACCTCTGTATAGGGTCACACATCCAATGTGTAAAGGTGGCTGCCCTCTACAGGTTAAACTTACTCGAGTGTAAGGAAGAACTGTACCTCCAGAGCAGAATATCTAAACCTTCCTCAGATTATTTGGGGGGTCAGGATTCTAAGATGGCTTCTCCCTACTGTAAGGAACTTGCTATCTGAATTATTTATGCATTCTAGGTTACTTACTTTGGTTACAGTTTTGATAATATTGCATCAGGAATATAATTAATTTTGTTTGGCTTTTAGGAAATAATTTGTTTACACAATGAAAAGTGCAATGCAAGGCAGAACTCTATAAATTCAGGATGATATGTTAAGAGATGAGATGCAGCTTTACATAGTTTGCCTAAAATGCAGCAAAAGGTGCAACAATTACCTCTATTGGCTCTCTAGTGGGCTCCACAGGTGTGTAGTTGCTATTCCTGTATGTTCCCAGGAAGGGACTGTTCTGGAGAAAGAGGAAACAAAACAAGAGAAATAAGAGAAACTAGGCAATAAGCACATTCTACAAGTCATATCAACGTATCATATAACCAAGAAAGTAATTGCCTAAACTATAAAATTGGAATCTGGACTTTGAAACCATGCTTCTTCCTTAAAATTCATAAAATTTGTGTTTAGTACCTTAGGACAAAAATTACATATGCCAGATGCTGATTGCAGTTTAACATTTTCCTCTCCTAACATTCCAAATTAGACTTTATTAGAAGTTTAGTCCTTTCAAAAGGCGCTGATGTGGAATCTAGACAAACCTGGGCAGATCTTCTGTGTCAGCAGCAGGGAGATGAAAGATTGCCTACTGAAAAGATCATTCTTCCCTCCAAGGGAGGCTGTAGAAATTTCATCACTATTTTTGTCCCCTACTAATGCAGCATGCATTCAGGAAGACATGCACATCATATAGGCTAAAAAAATTCACCTGGAGGCTCACTTACCTCAATCAAGAAAAACTCCAGTGTTTGCATAAGGAAGTCTTAAAAAGCACTACAATTAGAAGGCAGGCTTCTATTGTACTTAAGGTTGCCTCAAAACAAATAATTTTCCATGGCTACTGGCATTTCTATCAATTACCTTTTCACAGCACTTGGGCTTATTTGAAGGCTTACCATTTCTATAAAAATTGCCATATATCTTTTCAAGGCATATAAAACTTTTCTTTGCCTACTTCTGAAAAGCAGTATCTTTGAATAAGAGTGAAGGAAGGGAAAGAAGTATAAAATCCACATTATTTGGCACTGAAGAAGTTGCTGAGTTCATTTAAGCTGCTTGTAAAGAATGCTGGGTAAATGAAGTAGGATCAATTTGAGAAAATCAGGGGACTTCTGAAATATGCTGCTTAATAACTCAGCAGATTTTCCTCATCTGACAGGATGGACACAATATAGACAAAAGCCTCGTGCATAACTTGAATGCCTGTCTCCAGAACTGAGAGAGCTCAGAACTCCCTGATCTGTTCAGTTCTTTGGCCTTCTTGTTGAAACTGCTGAAGAAAGGGAGCCAATTGCTGTTGCCTGCAGCAGTCATTTCCACGTGCTGGTACCTAGCAACTGTCCTGCAAGTTCAGCAGCTTGTTTTCTAACAGCTTCCAAAGAGTCTGAAGTATTCCTCTTATGGATCAGGCCAGGAAAACCAACCTGACTCTAATCCAAGGGACAGCAGATTCTGGGTTTTCAAAGCTGCTGTGGTGCCCAAACCTCATTGATTCTGATAGGGAAGTTAATGCAGCATATTCTGTTGCTTGCTTGAGCTGCCTCTGTACTTGTACAAACAACAAAAAACAACCTCTGCTGCAACTGCAAACACACAGATCAGCACGTTGTCAATCAGTATTCATGGCACAGCAAAATGGCCATGGGACACCAGTGCAGGTATATGAGAACACTTGCTCGCCCAGAGGTAAAGAGAGAACAAAGCTTTAAGTAAACTTGTTCCAGATATACCAAATCCCTGCTCTCTGCAGCAAGCAATACAACCTCCTGATAGCCAGCTTCCAAAATGTAGGCATGTTTACCTGAGCTGGACAGCCAAGGACGAAGTCAGCTGAGAAATCAAATGAGTCAGCTTTCTGGCCTACAGGCTGTAACTAGAAACAAAGAGAAAAGAATCTATTTTTTAACCATGTCAGCTCATCTTAAATTTGTATAAAAATTCTAATTTTTAAAACTCTGACATAGACATACCTTCCAAATCTATATAAAGATGCCTGTATTTACAGACCTAGATTTACAACCAAGGCTGAAATGCATCTACTCCTCAGAAAGAACACGGCAACCACAAAACAAAAGAGCAGCTCTAGAAAGAAGCTTAAAATGGGAAATGGAAAGCTACAGTGGATCAGTTTAAACTCCTGGAGGATTTTGGCAGGCACATGAAGTACCTTGGAATTTTGCCAGAAGGCAAGGTCATAAACTTTCTTCTTTTGCACAAAAGACATTAAGAGTCCCTCAATTTTTTATAGCTAAGCTGCATGATGGCATCTCCAACAAAAGGTTGTTTATGTGTAGAAGATAATACCAAATCTAATTAGAGGTACTGCTTGATGATTGAAAGCAATCATGTCAGCTGTTAAATATTACCCCAAAGTACATGGAAGTTACTATTCAGGATCCAAGATGCTGCCTCTGACTGCTGGTACTTCTGCACTGCAATGCTAAGTAAAATGGGTTTGCTTAAGCAATCTTTAATGACTCATCTTTATTGAGCTTAACTCATTTCCAAAAGTAGTAAAACTAAACTGAATTAAAGCCACTTTAATTCCTAATGAGACATTAACAACACACGGATTTAAAACAAACTTCTAAGTAATCCGTTTTAAATTGACAGATGCAGTTACAATTATTTATTTGGTGGTTTCCCATAGCAGCCCATAGAAACACCATCCTTATTAAATGCTATCCTGCCTTGCATAAAAAAGGATGAAGAAGACTTGAAGTCACAAAATTACTGTGATCATGCACTTGCAGCACCCCTCTCCTGGTCACACACATGAAGAACCAAGAGATTCTAGGCAGAGAGCAGTGCCAAAGCCAGAGGGTATTTACTAGTTAAGGAGAGACAAACACAAGGTCCAGGGTTATTCAGGCCTTAATTGCAATGCTTATTACAGAGATATTTTAATGGTAGTCAGGTCTAGGTGAAGACCTCATTATATGCAGAGACTGACACCTTACCACACTATTCCACAGAGCCTTGGCAAGCTGAGAATGGCCTTTCTGGCTTGGATGGAAGCAGTCAGGTGCAAAGTAGGAGACATCTGGATTCCCATCCTACAAATAAAAGCATAAGTGGCATCTGAGTGTAGAAAAATTCCCACACTTCCAATTTGGAGTTGCTGAGGCCCAATCAGAACCAGTAAAGAGAGATTTGTGTTACTTGTTCTCCCTGCTCCATTGCAGAAAGACTCCTGATTATCTGACAATACAAACTGTACTTCAGCAGACCATGAACTACCAGAAACTCTTAGCTAGAGATAATTATGTGCCTCTGTTGGGCAGATCCATCCAGAAGCAGCAAAACTCTCATTTTCAATTATAGGTACAGCTCCTCTTCAGGTGCTGAAATAAGGATGAGTTCCTCTCCCAGGTTCCAGTTGCCATTAGAACTGGAACCACAGGCAGCATTATGCCCTCCTGTACCTTCTGCACAGCTCTGAGTTTGGAAAGGATCAAGAAGCAAGTAAGTGTTTGATGGAAGGCAGCCAGTCAGACCAAGCACACCAGAGTAGTCTCCTCCTGGACAAAGCTGTACTTTAACACAGGGTTAATAGAGGTACTGGAGGATCTGAAGGAAACGGAGTTTGGAAATTCAAGTATCTTGTCTGTCACATGGATACTGAGATTAGGGTCACACATGACTGAAACAATTTTTTTTGTTCAGAGCAGTTCTTCCTCAAAACTTGAACACCTTTTTTTCAGTGTGGTTAGCCTTGCTTTTTAGAGGACTACTACCACCACCAAAATTTGCATCATATCTTTTGCCATGTTTAGAGACAGAGTTTCCCGTTTGGGAACATCTGAATGTTGTGTGAGATAAGAAATCAAAAGAGCATCCTGAACTTAGGATCTGAACTAATGCTTGTGAGACTACAAAAAAAGTTCAGAAATATTTTGCTTCTTCTGTTTTTATTTCTGTGTTCCCTACCCTCAGTACCAAAATCCCTAGAGATGACTTCTCTTGGGCACCAGCTTCAAACACAAACAAAACAAAAGGCCTGTGAAGCAAATTTGTCTGTAGCAGCATCTTAACTTTTCAAACTTTCACCAGCTATTGCAAACATTTTCAGAATCAGTCCAGTTCAATTATGCCAGAGCAACCCCTGCTCGGTATTTTGCTCCATCTCCTCTTATTTCCAGGTACATATGAAAATAGTTTCAGCTTTAGGGAAAGTTTGAGTATCTTCCTAGATTTACAGTTTACTGGAACTTGCCATTCAAGGAACTGAAATATACATCAACATATACATATGAACTATGTAAAACTATTTCCACAAGATGATGGGTAAAGTTCCCTTTCTGTCAGACACAGAAAAATGAGTTATGTGGCATAAAGGGGAGCTGATGCCATAGTCTACACTGAGCAATGTAGCTATGTTGTTTTAAGAAGTGTAACTTAATAACCTGGTCTTTTATTAATGATGTTGTATTTTCAGGAAGAAAAATATTTATGTGCTTTAAAGGACATACAAAACCAACCTCTTAAATCAGGTTTTGACCAATTTTCCAAAAGAGTAATTGATATTGAGAGACTAATATGTAAAATTAAGAACTGCCTACTATATGAAGAAATCCATTGTACTGTACCAGAAAGCAGCAACTTCTTATAAGAAAAGCACAGAACAAAGCAAAACTATCTTGAATAAGTCTCTATAGGTAAGATACCTATCCTTAGTCCTTTAAATGCTGGAATCATCTTTAGATCATACCTGATCAAGAGGAATCTTCAGATTTTGGAGGAAAGACTGGATGACCACTGTGAAATTTTCATGAGTGTCATATCTGCCAGACTCTATCAGTCTCTGAATGCCAAGCTGCAAGAAACAAAAAACCACCAGCAGTACTTCAACAACATCTCTGCATCTATTGTCTTTGTTTGGGTTTGCTGGAATCAAAAGGAGGTTTTACTTGTGAACTTAAATAGCCACAGACACTGGCAAAAGAGGGCTGAGATGCTGCAAAGGGGCTGAGAAGGCTGGAACACTATACTGAAACTATTTATCAGGGACAGGGTTTTGGTGGCTAAACTCCCACCAATTAACCTAGTATCTACTAGGAAACATCATTTTTCTGAAGACCTCTGCTGCTAGTTTTGGTCACATGATCAGTTTGGATAGCATCAAACGAGCTCCTGCTGAGTTCATAGTTTGGGTAAAATACAGATATGATATGTTGCTTGGTAATCAAGAGCTCACCTCTACTAGAAATAAAGTAACTGTACCAATTAATAGTCATTAATAGCCATACCTGGTAAGCTTTGATGGCGTACCTCACCATGGTTAAATTTTCTGAGTTTTCTTCTCCTGTGAGAACACAGCTGCACAAATAACTGTGGGGAAGATTAGAGGAGAAAACAGGAACAGAGAGAGTTAAACATCTGATAATGCAGATGGCATCCTTGGTCATGCAATACCCTCACAACATGGATGTAATAAGGGCATCTGTAAAATCACATTTTTGTGAAAATATCTTATTGTCCTTGCTATTGTAATTTCAAACCTTAGTCTTATTTCCTGTCTCACATGAATGATACTACTTTAAGTAATTTTGGTTTCACACCCAGATATGTCAAAGTAGTGCACACTGCACAGAGGGTAGTTTGTTTCATTAATTACACCCTGGCATCCAAAGGCCCTGCAGACCAACAGAGGTGCACACCAGAGCCCCTGGGGAACTAGAAAACAGGTCTTTGAAATGTACTGCCCGTTTTACTTCTGAGCTGATACCTTTCCAATCAACAATTCCTTTTGCATTCCCAAGACAGAGAATTTGTCTCTGTCTGAAAGGTCAGCAAAGAATGCAAATTACCCATTACACTAAAGCCTCTGAAACAGGGGAGACCTGTCTACTCCTCAAATACATCATGTTCCTGCAAAAAAAGGCCTGCAAATCTAAAGGTTTGTGCACTTCAACCCCACCTTGAAGAACCCTGTTTCAGTAACTTTAACCATAGCCTTTGAGATGTACATTATGTGCAGTTCTAGATATGGAAAACCTCAGGTCTGCGCCAAGAGAAGGAAATGCCATCCATCCAAGCAGGCAGGGTGATGTCAGCAGTGCATGGGAAGGGAGTCCCCAGGACTGTGCTGCTACCTTTAAACATCAGTTCAAATTATGAGAGAAGCACGGAATAAGAACACAAACAGGACAAAAGGAAGTCAAACAAGCCTTACTCTGCCAAGTAAGTGGGGCACTGAACAGGAAGGTCCACAAATAAGTGTCTCAGAGGGAGGATGTCCTCCACATTAACCAGACTCACTAGAGCTTTTGGAACCTGAAAGGTAAATCAGACTCTGGCTTAGAAGAAACTGGTTACACAGTCCACAGTGCATTTATTTTACCCCAAAGTCCAGCCATTTGACACTCCTTCCCATTCTCCACCATTGGAAGGATAAAAAGAATGAAAAAGCAACAAAACCTCCACCAAACTCCCCCAGCTCAGCTTTTGATACTTTTCCCTCACCATAGCTCAATGTTACTATCTGTCATTTCAGACTGCATCTCACTATTGCAGACAGACAAGACAAAAGAAAATGCTTTTTGTACAAGCCAACAGCATATGTTTGGTACCAGAATGCAAAAAAAACCCCAAAATATCAAACAAACAGAAGAGCTAGCATCAGTCAGTCATGTCTCAGTGTGAGCTAGAATGCTGGGATAATTTCACAGTACTTGCCTCCTTGTGCAGAATATCAAGGGCTTCTTGAATCCTTTTGATGTAATTCCCAGCTGAGTAGCGATCCTGATAGAAACAGAAGAGATTACTGTCAAATGGAGACACAAGGAATTTAGGTTGGGAGGCTGGAAAATCACATTAATTCACTTCCTTTTCTGCCCTACAAGTGGTCAGTAGAAAGTTCTTGCTCCTTTCTAGAGACTGGGGATTTTAAACACAGCAATTAATCCAAAACATAAGGAGGCTCGGTGAAATTTTGGATTTAAAATAAACCTTGTTGAGTAGCAGCATATTTAACCCAAGCCCACTGGGCCCTTCATGAAAAAATGCAGGAAGGAACCCAATCTGAATGCATGCTGAACAGCATAAACCAAGCAGCCATAAGCATGCTCACAGCCAGCTGATAAGCTCTCATAAAATTATGTGAAATCATTGCTAGTCAAGGTCATAGCTATAAATAAGGCTATAAAACTTGGCAGCAGCAGCAAAGATGCCTAGCAAGACTTCTGCAGAAGAAGCACATTTCTCAAGCACAAGGGGTTGCAGGAGAATTGAAAATGCTCATAAGAAGTGAGCATATTAAAGGCAAGAGAGTGAGAGCTGGCAGTGAAAGGTGGCCTCTCCCTGCTGCCTGCCCACTCAACTCCCATGACCTCCTTATGGCAGCCCTAGAGGCCTCTCCACAATCCAGAGAAGCATAACATTCAAATAAGCCTGAGCACTGCAGCAGCTCCCCTCACACATCCACCTCACCAGCTCCTAGCACCTCCCCACACTGAGTTATGGTGTGATGACAATTGCAGGGTTGCACAGCTTTGAGCTACCACTGCCATTCTTGGATGTCTAAAGAGGCCAAGCTGGCAGCAGAGCAGTTACCACATCAGAGGAGTGAGGCATTTCTTCCCTTCCATTTTTTGCTTATGGTCAAAAGCAGTAGTCAAAGCAGTGGTTCTTATTCTGGAGTAAGCCAGGGAAAACAAAACCATTCTTCTCTGTTGCTGGTAACTTTTTATATCAGGGTATTGCCAGCAACAACCCCTATCAAAACATACAGCAGCCCATATATAACTCATGTTATCTCTGTGAAGGCTTTATGATTTCCCTTGAGGTGTTTCTACGCTGACACCACAGTTTGAGATAACCAGTGTCACTACTCACAGGGTCTTTGCAATAGTTGCACAGATCATTGGCTCCAATATGCACCGTTATGAGCTTCCAGTCAGCACTGAAGTCAAGTCTCTGTGCAATAAAGAAGAAAATAACGAGTCTGAATTTCTTTAACTTTGTGATATGCACATGGTGTCATTGCAGGTGGATCTTTTGTGTGAAGCAACACTTATTTCTATTCATGCTGTAAGTTTAAAGGAGTCCCAGGCAACTTACCTGATCAGTTTTCATAAGCCTCACAAGACTTCTTGCTTGGGCTGCCAAGTGCCTGGAAAGAAGAACTAGTGAGTGAAAGTAAAACCCATATTGAGATTTTGAGAGATCAACATACCACGCTTCAGACATCCTAAATCAAGTTGACAGGTATCAGAAGGGTTGAGTGAGGACACAGTACAATGTTCATGTTGCTGTGATCAAATTACAGGTTCACATCTTAGTAATAAAATCAACATCAAATCAAACTTGAAAACAGATTTTACTCAAGTTCAGTAATTAATCTGGAACCATAAGTTCAGCTCCTATTACAGTGCTTAGCACCTAAAGCAGCTGAAAAGCCAGATATGGCAACAGTTGTAAGCAGAGGGCCTCTGTAGAGCTAGGCTGCTATCAACCTATTCCTTGTAGACTAAAACATGGGAATTCCCAGTCCCAATATTAAGCTGACCTCTTGAGCAACATGTCCCTGAAAACCATAGGTTTCAGAGCTCACTGTGCACACCCTCCTCATTTTTGTAGCCTGCACCTACAGTACATCACTGTACACTAAGTGAAACAGCTCTGTGTACACAACTTTTCCAGGGTAATTAAAAATCCAAGAAACATTCAAGATTACCCAGACAAATTAAGATGACAGTCTCGCTGTTTTCCAACAGCCAGGTGAGCACTCTTTTCTCTTTTTTCTGTACATATATATACACAGATAGATAAATAAGATAGATAAGATTGATAGATAAGACAGACAGATAGATATCTAAAGTGCAATGAGTTTTGAGTTACCTAGGCTGAATGCTTCAGTTTTGACTGCCCTGACAGATTGGTCTTCAAGTATGCATAGGGAAGAGAAGAGAATGGCGTCAGAAAGTGCTGATCTTCCAGGCAGGTCTGTGGTTTGGAATGAGCTCCCTCCAGTTAAAGACACTGGCTGTCTACCATTTCTGGGAGCATATCAGGTGACATTAATAAGCACAACACTTGTTTTGTATGGCAACCAGAGTTTAACTCTCCTCTGCAATGCTTTGTTTACTGTAGGAAAAAGAGAGGTCTCTCACCACCCTTGTCCAGCTGAACACTGATCTAATACTGGCATGGGAGCATCTACTGAGGAATGAGCCCTGTAATAAATCTGCTTGTACAGACACTGTGTGCACGTAGTAGTTCTTATCACCATTACCCTTGTCCAATGTCATAACCTACTTATTTATATCCCAAAGCTATCACAAGCCACAAGTGGCCACAATTTCCTTCTGCTCTTACTGTGGAAACCCCTAAGCTAGGACATCATCTGCAATATTGACACAGAGGAAAACACCACTTATTGATCTGACAGTCCACAACATACTTGATTTCTCATACAGTCAGGGGTGCTGATGCATCCTGAGCCAATGCTGTCAGCAAGATCTAATAACATCTTGAATGAAGTAGTGCCAGCAATGATCCATCCTTGAACTGCAGTTTCAACCAAATTTAGATCTTGACCAATGGAAAGTTTGCTAATGGGAAATACAGATATTCACAATTCCTGTCACCTGTTTTTTCCTCTCACTCTTAAATTCTTAACCTCCTTTTTTTTTTCCCACATGAAATCAGAGACCTCAGTCAAGCTCTGTTTCAGCAACATTATTCAGATCTATCCTTAACTCTATCATGTACTTAAAACACTTTGGCAATGGATGCGGATAGGCTTAGGAACATTTTGCGGTATGAGACCTGCATTACTACATTTTCATCTAATTCGATAAAGAGCTCTTCAAATCAGCCATGGATTTCATTTTAAGAAACCCTTACACCTGGTTTCTATAAGCTGATAGGGCTGCAAAATTATCTGATTACAGAAATGTCCCAGCACCTCTGGAAAGCACCTTCCACATTAGCACCATAAAGCAAGACAGGCCAGGTAACAATTCTTAAATACCAGCATCAGCTGGTGGACTTTTTTTGCCCTGTGAATCACTGGAAAATGGATGGTTTGGGCTGATGAAGAATGAATGCTGAATTGGACCATCATTCCAGGGTCAAATACCTAAATCAGGAGAAACGTTTCCTTATGCTGCAATACACTTCAGTACTCAGCTAGGATGAATTCATCTTCTCAGGTACATCAGGAGACAAAATATTATAGGACAGAACCCCAAAAGAAGTATCTCAGAGCTCAGGGATAGTATTTTACAGGACTTCACTTTTGCATAACTTTCTGCAGAGAGTTATGAGACAGAGAAACAACAGAAGACCAGCAGAAATCTGTCGTGATTGTTGTCTGTGTCTCCTTGCTGAATGTTTATAAAACATGGTTACAAAACAAAGACAGCTCAATTTCATCACGTTTATCCAGTCCAGTCACTTGCAGGGGAAGCGAGAAAACTAATTGGTATAGATGGAGTAGGCAATTTTCATTAGACTGGCATCCATCAACTCATTTCAAACAGCTAACAAATAGCTATTGAATAGCAATGCCTCAGTTGCTGATACAAGCTGCCTTGAGTCATAATGGTGACTTAAGAGCTTGTGTATCCTGCTTCAAGTCCTCCCACCAAGCCAAAAAGCCTTTTTTAGGATTTAGCTGATAAAGAATACGAGACAGGCATCTCTCTCATTCTTTCATGCAACAAGCAAAACCTGGAGGTAATCTGCATACAGTATGTTAATGAATTCCCATTGATGGATGATGCACATTTCACTGACATACACAGTTATATTCGCTCATCACCAGATAAAAAAAATTCCTTCTTTCAGTTCTGTGGGGGCTGTAGGATATAGCAGGGGTTCTAGCACCCTATTTCTGTCAGGAAATCCAAATATTTACTGAGATTTCCAGAATGACTCAGAAGTTACACAGGGCCTACAGGAGAGCAATAAAAAAACCTGAAAAATCCTAATATTTTTTGCTTAGATACAGCAAACACAAACACCTCTCTTGGCTTCTGAACTTCACTTCCAAGACTCCTTTGGGAAGCAAGATGAATTTTTCTTTAAACAAACAAATTAAGGTCTGAGTAATAGCAATTCACAATGTCAAATCCAGGCATGGTCTGCCAGATTCTGTGCCCAAACTATGACTGAATTCAAGCAGCCATCTGTTTTGTTAATTAAACAGCACTGACTTTGAGTAAGTATCCAGGGATTTCTAGGATAAGCAATATAGCAAAGCTCAACTCATGCAGCTTTCCAGGTGTGACTAAAAGCAAAGAGCCAAATTCAGGTGACTGCAAAATATTACAATCCTTATTATGTTGGCAGAACTGGCTCCAACTGCACCAGGTCTGCAATGCATCAAAACCCATGTATGACCACTAGTAATTCTCTTTTCCTAAGATTCTAGACTGTTTCCCCCCCCCACTCCTATCCTCTCCTGCTTGCTTATCTACAAAACCGAGGCCAGAACTACATAAGACTTCATCCTGTTTTACTCCTAGTTTCTCTTATCAATTCATTAGATGTTTGATTTCCAAAAACATTCACATTCTCAGAGATTTGTTGACTGATAAATAGATAAATGAATAGGTGTTGAACAGCAAGAGTAGAAACCTCCCAACTGTTTGTGCCAGTTTCTTGCTTGTGGATTTCATAATGAGGACTGTTAGTTTCATTTGAAAGTTCGGCTATGAAATAAACCCATACGTTTAACATGTTTTGAGCCAATTTCCACTCTAACTCAACTGGTTCTGCTTGCTCTTCAGAACAAGTTGTGACAGCACATGAGACAGTTGAAAGGCAATTAGATGAAGCATCCATCACCTACAAATGTAAAACAAAGCGCTACATACTCAGCCTGTGCTCCAGGAATTGCCTGGTTAAGGAATGCATTGGAATCATTCTCACTCCCGGTACCAGTTGAGTAGCCCATGATCGTAACATTGAACTCTCGCAAGATGTCTGAAAAACAAAGGTGGCAATGAAGGCAAAAAGACTCCAGCTGCTCCCTGCCTACAGGGACTAGAAGAAACACCAGCACTGCCTCAAGTTTTGCACTCTGACAGCACAGCTGCTGCCACCGCAGCAGCTAGACGGATTCACCAAGTAGTGAAGAAAGGCAACAGCGGTCACCAGCTGCAGTGACTTGGACAGCAGTGTGCTTGCAGTGCCCTGCACTGGCACCAGCAGATAAGATGAGCAGAACTGGGGACTACTATGTGCAGCTCTCTCTCATGTTGTAGTGGTTAAAGCCTGAAATAGAAGTGTCTATCATACAATGCTGACTTTGTGAAGCGAGTGTGAAGGGTCCTTCAGCCCAGCCAGAGCTGGTTTTCAGCTAAAGCACTTGGGTCTGCTTCACTGCTGTGCAAAATCTCATACTACTGATAAATGTGGAGAACAAAGCCTCAGGTGCATGGTTCTGATCAAGTTCCACCATGTTCTCCATACTGGTTTCCCAAAAGGAAGCTGACAGAGTAACTTACAGCTGAGCGTGAACATGGCCACATTGTAAACTATAAAATCTACTTCAATCTCGAAGACTGGGTTTAAGCACATTTTAGTGAGGGCTTTATCAAATGTAATAGGACTCAATTAATCAATTAATTGCATATTCTAATGTTCTATTCCTGTTACATATTCTATATTCCTGTTACATCCTGCCTAAAATAATGGTCAGCACACAAAAGAACAGTTTACTGGCCCTCTTTGAATAGAAGTTTATTATTACAGCTGACCCAAACTGAAACTTGAGTGGCTTTACATTAACAATAGACTGAGCTATGTAAAGTTGCAGGTTTCAGTGAAGAGAAAGAATTATTCCCTTCAAGTTACATGTATGAGTAGGCTGCTTTATTTACCCAAGAGGCCTACTCTATGCAAATATTTCTTTTGGAAAAATTGTGATGGAATATTTACTAAAAGCAAATGTTAAGTATGTCATAAGCACGGACATAGCAAGTTATTCAGAAATTCAAATAATACTCACCAAGGAGTTGAAAAGGGAGAGGGAACAGAAAGTAAGGGAATTTCTATCTGTTCTCAGCTTCATTGATGAAGGCAACTTTTTGTTTTTTAATCATAGGATACTGTTTCTTTTAAAGGTAGTTCTTGTTAATTACACTAAAGGAGCTTTGAGATACTTAAAAGCTCTCTATAAATCTATCAGAAATGAGTCCACTGCATCTCCTCAATCTTGCCATTTATATCTAGCAAAGCATTTACTTACTAGGTAGAGTTGTCACGTTCTCCAACGATTCATCTCCTCCAATACTAAAATGAGAAAGAAAAATCCCAGTCACTCACCTCTTATCTGGACACAGACAATAAACAAAGTGAAAACTTGCCACATATCATAGGGAAAAGCAAAGGGTTATTAATTTGGTAACTATCATTCTATCAGAATCCATGGGGAGGACAGAAGTGGAAGTGCTGTTGGGAAGAACAGGTGAGGTTTCAGTGGAGAAGATACTTGTCAGAAAGATTTAATGCTCTTGCAGATGTACAGGGGTATAGTCAATCATTTATCAAGTGGCAGAAAAATGCCTGACATAGCTTCATACTCAAATGATCAAGCCTTAAGTACTGTGGATTAGAAGGTCAACTTTGAGGCCCATTCCAGCCTCATGAAGCCCCTGTAAGGCAACACCAAACACAGACAGCCCTTGACAAGGGAATTCTCTTGACAAGAGAACTTCAGCAGTAACTCCCCACTCCTCCTGCTTTCTGCACAGGGATATATTTCTCCAGCTTTTGTGTTTACAGGACATACTGAGATCACACTGCAGCTTAGGTATTAGTACAGCACAGAACTGCTTTAGTCAATATGAGTAGAGCTACATCACAACAGCAAAACAATTTAGTCTTTTATGACTGTGCTGCTATATGTGGTAAAAGCTCTCTGGCCAAACAAATTATTTTCCACGACACTACAAAAAGTTCAAAAAGAGAAAGCTTTGAGAAGAAGTCCTAAAACCAACCAGCTCTGACTTGTTTTGTACATGTCCAACCTGACATCCCAACATAAAAAACCAAACTGTTGCAGGCAACCAAAAATGAAAGCATGAGAGAGATGAAAAAGCTTGCTTAAAGTCCACTGCTGAAAACGTTTTCTGTCAAGCTACCCTTATGACAAATCTGGATCTCAATACACCTTGAAGAAATGCTAGCCTGAGAAGTAACATCAGCTGAAAGACCCAAAACACATCTCTTCACCACCTTGGCTGAATACTTACCTCCAAGACAGTCCCCGGTATTGAGTGATCACATCCTGCAGAGTATCTGAGGCAATTCCTGAACCAGCCTGGACATTATTTTTCATTAACCAAATGAAGTTAAAGCACAATTACTAATGCAATAGTAATTTATAATACAAATACATAAATAAATACAATTTACTTACTTAAATAGAATTACATAGTTGTTTTATTTACTTTTTTAATTGAGTAGATGTCCTCTAAAGTTTTAAAAGACATCTGGCTTTTTCCAAACCTTTCTCCTGAAGAACACAACAATACCTTTCATAATTATTTACAAGCATCATATTGTATATGTAAAACACAAAACGTCTGATGGAGATGTGGAACAAAAACATGGGTCTAAATGAGCTAAATAACTCTTTTATGGTTGCTATGAATGAAAACATCTCAAACACACAAAACTTTCATATCTAATGATATGAAACACTACATGAACTCAGCAGAGAAAATAAGCATGTATTATAAGCATGTAAAGAAGCACCATAATTCACATATAACAGTTTGAAAACCATTGGGCTAAATTGAAGGACTTATAGCAGAACTGCAGCAAGGAGGAAGCACTCTCTACACTTACCCTGAAGAAAGAGGCAAGCTAGGAACTACACCTCTCCTAAAACACCTCCAGAATTCACAAGCAGAGTTCCTGACAGCTGTGATTGTATAGATTCATTCTAAATCGAGGTGCAGGTTAGTACTTCAGTACAGTACAAGTCAGCCTATTTGCTGCTACCTTAGATTAAACCACAATACTGCATTTTCTTCTAGGTATAAACTTTATTGAAATAACAGAAGATTGATGTTTAGAATAACTAAGCACAGGCCAAGTGCAGCTCTGAGACAGCAATGCACCACTGCATCTTCTATGAAAGCAGATTTTATTCCCAGTTCCTATAGACTATACTTAGAAGCAGAAACACTGCAGGGCCCTAGATATTACAATACAGCAGCCACAGCCATATACAGAATACCTTTCATTTGTTAATACTGCAGGTTTACATCAAAATGCTTCTATTTATTTCAGTAGCCTCCTGTGTGTAGGAGTTATAGCACCTTTCCTGCCAGAGAATTGTAAAGGGCTCATGGTTTTTACACACATTGTGTTTGTTGTTAAGGCTCAGATTCAGAGAAACTTATGTTCCAGTTACATCTTTCTGTCCAGTGTTTCCTTTGACTGGCTGTAGAATTTCACTCTCTGACCAGTATGAAAACATAAAGCAGAAAGGCATAACTGGAATATAGGATGTTTGAATTTTGAAACATATTCCTTCTTGACTACCAAAGATAATCATCAGCATCAAGAACTGTATTGTGATCAAGAAATCAGTTAAGAGTTAAAACAGGCACAATAAAATGACTGAATATCTTCTGAAATGCATTGAGTCAGAGAGCTCTCACCCCATACTTCCTTATCTCATTAATCCTAAAATGATTAAAATGCTATTATCCAACACCACTTAGTTGCATTCTGTTCCTGAAAGAACCGAGGCTGAAGAACAGATTCATCAGCCCATTCCTATGCAGAAAAATACTCTGAAAAGCACAGTAGCCACAGTAACCTGTGCTATGTCCCATTCATTTCAACAGCATCTGATCTCTTCTGCAATCCAGCAATCTTCTTCCAATCCAGCAAACTACCTAGGCACACCTTTAAAGGATTTGCCTGAGTTCAAAAGCATGTGAATGTGTGTGTGGGGGAAGAGAGTGCTGGAAGACTGACACCTTCTTCTTAATCTAGCTGCTAGATCTATTATCATCCATGAATGAACAGATCTTTGCTTCTGGGTACAATAGCTATTTCCCCTCCACTGGAGTGGGCACATGTTTGTAGTTTTACCAAGAGAACAGTAAAAACACCATCTTCTTACCGTCAAAGAATCCCCAAGGGCTGCTACAATTTTCACATCAGCTGGCTTTAGGGAATGCACTGCAAAGGAAAGAGATACAGTTAAACCTGGTTAGGAAATAGCTATTTTTTTTCTCTACTGTGTATGTGAAATATGCCATTGCCATTGTGATGCTCTGTCACATTGTTTTTGCAATACCCAAGTGATAAATCAAAAGTTCTTTCCAGCTCATCTCCTGTGATTGAAGCACTAACATATGCATATTACTCAGCATTTCAATGGTTAATGTCACTACCAAAAAGACAAGAAGAGCAAGGAGCAAATAACAATAAGTGGCAAACAATATCCAGCATCAAAGTGAAGGTAAAACAATGCAGAATTACACAAAGTAGGAACAGCAGATTAAAGACTTCAAAAGACTAAGGAAAAGACAATATGAGGTTATTTGAAAAAACAAATACTGCTAAATTTCAGACTAACATGAATGAAGCTGTATTTCCAGTTTCTTTCCATGACATTTGGGTGGAATAGCTTAGAATCTATGCCAGCACTCAAATTTGGATTTTATCACGATTATTTTGAAGTCATCCACTGGCAGTGAAGCTACTTAGTCAGAACTCTACCTTGCATCACAGTGTGGCATTGTATTTGTTAAGCATCTGCTGAAAAACATGACATCCTTTCTGAGCAATGTTTTTCACAGTCCAGCAACCATTTCAGCAAAAATTAACAGTCATCTTGAAGGACAGCTGAAGGTAATTCAACCACTTAACATAAAACGGGCAAGACTACCTGAAGTTGCAGGAGGGGAGGATGGAGACCTGTCCTCACATAGCAGCTGGCTTCCATAATTCTAAAGAGAAAAAGAAAGCTGAAGAGCATTTGGCTGGCAAATGCAATCAGTAGTAACTAGGATCTTCCCAGCAGAGGCCAGGTGGATAAACTGAAGCTTCTTTAGCATGTAATTAACTAGACAGGTCTTGGTTGCTCAATTCAATAGTCACATTCAGGATTGCTCAGAAGAGTGCAGCATCCTGTACTGGTAACAGTGCTGTTTGAGCACGTGTTCTTACAGGTGTTTTCTAATGCATTTTCTCTAACTCAGGGAGTACTTCCCTGCTCTGTGCCATGCACTCAGCCCTCCCAAGCCCCTCTGGCCAAAGACTGATTTCCCCTGTGCTGCAGAACATAACTCATTTGGTTACCATACAGGAACAGATGCAGCAGAGTAACAGTGGGATGGTGATGTTGACACTTACTGGAGTTTGGTTAGGGTATGTGTTATTACTGTTCTTATATGTCTTCAGGAATGGCTCAGCCTACAAAACAAGGCAATCTGAATCAATGCAAAGCAACAGAGGAACACATGGAGATTCCCATTCCCCAAACTTCAGTTCTCAGATGTCTGTAGATGATTAGCAGCTTGATGCAAATAAAACACAGGGATTAAAAACAAATAAAGAAATAAAAGGTATTTTTAAAATCTGTGTAACAAGAGTGTAAATCTGGGTTATATGTTTATAACAGAAGCTAGAGAATACCCTCAGGACCCTGCTGTGTGTGGCCCACAAGAAGCTTGTGGCCCCACTGCAAGGTATTCCTGGTGAATCCTGCAGAGCTATGCTGACTGGTACCAGCATTGCTCTGTTTCCCCCAATGAAGCTCTGCCATTCAGTGTGGATACTTGATGATCTTGGTCAGGTGGGCCAAACACTCTTCCCTTGTGTTTTGGCCAGCTGGGATGTCTCACTGTGAGGAAGTTGACTCCTGCTTGCCCTCCATCATCTCCTGGGTGAGTGCTCATGCTGCTCTTGGTGGCAGTGGCACAAACTGTGTGGGGAGGAGCAGACCACCCTCACAGAGACAGTGCTCCAGGCACTGGGTAAAGGCTCCCACAGCCCCCCAGCCACTCCCAGCACCTCCACATAAACACAGACACCCTTGTAACTTACCTCAGATGGACACTCGAGGACAATCTCATCTTCCATCTTGTGACTATCTGTCTTCTCCCCTACAGGCTGCAGCTGGGGGGAAAAGGGGATGCACAGAGGAAAAGCAGATGAGCAGAGAGCAGTACCAGAGAGCAGTGGGTGATGCTGTGCTACCAGTCACTGGAAACCACCTCTGCAGTACAGCAACACAACTGCAGGGCACTGCACCAATGCTGGCAGGTGTCCCCATGCACTGCTCCTTGGTGTGCTGAAGAGGCTA
The DNA here is from genome assembly GCA_013396995.1 of Dicaeum eximium. NCBI lineage: Eukaryota > Metazoa > Chordata > Aves > Passeriformes > Dicaeidae > Dicaeum > Dicaeum eximium. The sequence continues at coordinate 494,390 of VWZP01010148.1, forward strand.
ATTCCAATACACCTGGAATGTGGCCTGCTTAATGTGCCTGGCAGGCGTCATCTTCCTGAGAGACACAGCCTTAACACACCCAGCTTTAACATACCCAGAGATTTACTGGTTTGATATGACTGGTTTAAGAATTCAGGTGACCTTTCTTCATATGATCACCCTTTTCCTTTGTAAACACAATTCAGAAGAGATACAGCTACCTAGTAGATCTCTGGGGGGTTTTTGCTGCCAAGGGTAGGATGAAGTGAACAAGGAGACACCAACACAACCTTTAAAAATCTTACCATGTTGTTCCACAAACCACGTGCAGCCTGGGAATGAGCCTTTTGGCTGAAGTGGAAACAATCAGGGGCAAAATATGAAGCATCTGGCGACCCCTCCTAGAAAACAAGATAGGTGCTGTCACAGAGGCAGCAAATATGCAACAAGCTGTGCATTCTGTCTTCTCTCTACCACTGAGATAATCCAGCTGACTTCTAAACAAAGTATCTGCAAAGGCCTCTGAGACAAATGGAATTAAACCAGGCCAGGGAAAGTTAGTAACTCAGAATTAAGAAGCCATTTAAAACTCTTTAATCTACTGTTCCCAAAGTAATAAGGAATACAAACCACTGTGACTCTGAGTACAGAATATCTGGACACAGATATCAATTGTGTTCTTTATTTCCCGTGAGATTTGCACATTACAGTGCTTTGAAACATATGGGTTTTAATACCAAAGGTCATTTATCAAAGTACTGTAAAGGAGGTGATGTACAGGGAATGTAGACCAAGTGCTTCCTGATGAAGACTTTGAACTAAAATGTCTACTGCATGGCTGTCCAATTGCAGTGCCCCAAATCAAGGTCTGTACTCCTGTTGCCCAGTATCTCACATTCCATAAACATTTTATGCAATTCTGAATGGTAACTGAATATAAGAATTAATTACTGTCAGGAAACTGCTAGCTACATTTACAGCTAAAACAATTTTGACAAGTCAGTGGCATTGCACCAGGATTTAATGTTGGTGTGGTTTTCTTGTTAGTTTTACCTGTGTTTTTGGCATTTCCATATTAGTCATAAATGGCTGCACAACCACTGTGAAATCATCCTTCGTGTCGTACCTTCCACTCTCCACTAACTGGCGGGTTCCCTCCTAAAGAGTCAAAGAAAAGTTGTCATTGCTCCTTCTTCTGTGTTCAGCTCATCCTTTTACACCTCACCCAGGGGTTGCCCCCCCTCCTGCAGAAGGTTTCAGCTTGTGCCAGGCAGCCAAGGCATCTGCATTTTTGAGCCACTCATCCTGGGCTTCTCTGCAGAGAGGCACCCTGGGGATGGCTGCCTGACTGACAAGGACTGGAAGCCTGCTCAGGGATTAGGTTTTCTTTCAAAAAGATGTCCTTCCAGAACCACCAAAGTGTTTTTGGTTTGGCTGACACAAAAACTTGTTCCTGAGTTACTATGTTGTTTGATTTAACCTGATTTTCAATAACATAACTGATCAAAAAACTGCTGGCTCTCTGACATACTCTACTGTCTATGGCTCTGTAACAATTATTCTTCTCATTTGTTTTGTTGGTTTAATGAAACAGATTTTAAAGGTCCTGACCCTACTTTTTTAAATCATAACTACAAATACATCATTAGAATGAGTGGAAACTGTCTCCCACTTTCAAATTAGCCCACCTCTGGTCCCTTGATCAACAGAAGGATGACATTAAACTTCTAATAAATGCAATGTGCCTTACCTGATACCTTCTGTTAAAGTCGATCAACTCCTTTAACTCATTGGAATCATTCTTAGGTTCTATGACACAAGGGCACTCCCCCCTGTGGGATAAGAGCATGCCACTGAGATTTGCTCTTCCTTTTCCCCCCTTGCTTCCCAGCTGACAAGTTGCAGGATTAAAAGCTCTGGATTTCTCTGAAAGGCCACTGAATGAGAGCATTACCTCTCACCCCTGAGTTCCTTCATAGCCCCAGTTCTTGAGCAGAAACACATTTATTAGGGATACATTAATGAACACAAAGTGAGTAAAAGCTTCCATGCAAGCAAAATCCTCACTGTGTGCCCATGGCAAGGTTTCAGCAGCAGGAATTATCTCTGTGAGGAGGGGCCAGGGCTGTCTGTTCTGGACAGAGCTCCAGGAAACCAACCACAGGGTATGGCTGAGCCTCTCAGCTGAGCTGGTGATGTCTCTGTGAAAACCTACTAAGGAAGGGCAGAAAACACCAGAGAGGAGAGGACAACAGCAGGAACAAGGAAGAGGTGCTCCATGGCAGAAGAGGAACTCCTGGAAGGGACCATAGCCTGTTCATGCACATGACTGTAGGACTGATGCTGGAGCACAGGACAAGAGTGAGCAGGAAGGAGTGGCACAGAGATACCAGATCCAGACCCCAAGCCATGCCTCACTGAAGGGACTGAGGGTACCCTGCAGCAGTAACAAGGTGGGGAGAGAGAGATGCTTGGAGAAAAGTTGAACCTGAGAAAGAGGGAGGACAGGTGCTTTAACTGTTCAACTTCTTTGTTTGTTCATTTTCCAATACCAGAATCAGTAATTAAGTGTTTATGCTCCTGGACAACAAGTACAATTAAGTTCCCCAAATCAGTCTGTTTTGCCTGGAACTATACTTGGTAAGTGGCTTACTGGTCCTTATTTTGACCCAGGAATTTTCTTGCTCACAATCCTTGTTTTCTCCCCATGCTCCTGGGGTGGGGTGAATGAGCAGCTGTGGGAGTGAGACATTTTAAGATTCTGTGAACTCATGTTGGCCACCTTTATCACTCCCCTGAGGTTTTGATCTTTCTAGCACATAGATATTTTTGGGATGTTCCATCTTCTTGGGCATGCCCCATCACTACTTCAGAAATCCAAATAAGAAAAAGGACTGCTTTCAAAAATCCTGACTGTGTGACCACAGTAAAGCATCCCTGAGAGAGCTCTTAGAAAAATATCTCCTATAGAGATGCAGTTGATACATGTAAAATATACACAGATCCCTACCGTGTCCAAACTTGACTTAATGGAGACCAACTAATAAAAGCTTTTCCTTCCACAGTACATCTATTTGAGAACAATACAAATCTAAATTGTGTTTTCAGGAGTTTCAGAGACATATGTTAGGGAACATTAGTAGACACATCTTCTCTTTAGGTTGTTTGCTACTCTCAAAAAATAAACAGAAGACTTTCAAGATCTAAGTCCTCCTTCAGGTTCTTCTACTCAGTAGAATGGCATTTACTATCCCACATGAGGTCATCTTATTACCCTGTAAACTTGGCTTGCTGCCAGACAGGCAAATGTTAAATTCAGCATGGCACCTGAAATCATGTGGAAAGATTACAGCTATCTGAGATAATCTAATCTTAAAGGCTTCTCTAACTATCTTTGTCCAAAGATAGGACAAAGATTAGGGCCTTGAGACACCTGTGTACTCTAGCCAGTAATCTTTGTAAAAATAAATAAATACATTTTTAAAAAGAACTACAACTGGCTACTGGAAGCACCAGCACCCCGAGTTTCAAAACCAATTTCCCACTGACAGAATGAAGCCCTTAAATCACAGTAAGAGGGTTGCATCTCTGTCTCTCCTGTAAAACCAGTGGCTGCACTCACTAGACAAAGTTATTCTTCCCATCTGTCCAGAAAAGCAGAGACTTGCTTTTCTGAAAACAAGCGAGTCCTGCCAGAGGCAGCTCCAGGGGACGTTGCTGGACCCTATCTGAGTCACCAAAGTCTACTCAAGGTGCAGACCTCCCACCCCAGTAGTAGACTAACATGGATCTGGAATGGATTGTTGAGCCATAAAGCAACAGGTGGCACAATTAAGCATCCAAAACATCTACTTGAGATACTAATTAGAGATAAAACCAGTAATCAGCAATGAGATTACAGAAACTGAAAATTGCAGAAGCAAGAGGGAGAGTTTTAAGTGCAGAAAAGTAAATCTGTAAATACAACTAGAAAACCTTGTGTCGTAGTGTCTGCTCTATTTTCACCAAAGAGTGCCCAGCTCTTTCTCTGCTCTGGCTTGAACTCACTTGCAGGGTAAGTGTGGAATGAAAAGTGGCACCTTCATAAGAAGCAGTAACAGCAGGGCTCAGACACAGAGTCAGCAACAGAGACAGCTTATTCTAAATGCTGTGTTGAACCCAAAATGTAGGTACATGCACATGCACAGAGAAAGGTGTTTGTTAGTCTGAAATACTAGATCCTTTTCCCTTTAAGGAAAAGCTTCCCAAGAAGATGTTGTAGCCTTCTGTGAACAACAATGAGAGCTGTAACATGAATCATCTGCAGACCTCATGACCAGTTTTGGGCAGTTATTGCTTTCCGATTGATGCAGCTCCCGGAGCCTATATATGGAAAATATCGTCACCAGGTTCACATATGCCCGTGGAACCTGTCAAGAGAACAAACAAATCCATAGCAAACTCCTGGAGCACAGAGTGCTGGCTTTGTCCCTACACAGCCACAGCAGACCTTGGTAGCAGCCTGCTGATTCAAGCATTGTGTATTATTTATAACAGAGTTGTTCAAAGTACTTTCTCAATTATTAATTCCCCACACAAGGAATACTAAATTACAGCCCCTGCCTGCACTGCCTAGTTCTATTCTAAATGTTGATAGCCGGTCACTTGAAAATGATGGCTCCAAAAAGGTCCAAACAAGTTGTTACAGGTCTCCTCAAGACCCAGACACCTGCTAATTCTTCAAGTATTCTCATAATTCTTCATGTGGGATATCAGAATCTCTCTCTTAATGACCACAAAAATATACTTATTTGCAGTTCAAAGAACAAGCAAAGAATTTTCCAGTCAGTTAATAATGTTTGTTCCACTTTGTTATAACATTTTTTGATATTATTTGTCCACAGAACATCAGCTAGAACTAAGAACATCCTTATTCCTTTGATAAAAAACTTCTCCAGCCCTTTTTGCCTTTCACAAAGACTTTCCTGTGAGCAAACACCTCTGCATACAGTAGTACTCTGCAGATGAAAGCAAGGAAATAAATTCTTAATCAATAATCAGTGACTGCTTTGCAAACAGAACAAAATCCCTGCTCCCACATACTAGAAAGGTTTGATTTACCTCTTTGTGAAGTAAGTCCAAAGCTACTTGTATACCGTAGGTGTAGTTTTCCGGAGAATAGCGTACCTGTTAAAGCAAGAGGGTTGAATTTTATTATTAGTTTACTCAAGCAGGAACAAGAATGACTAGCTGGAGTCTCTCCCAGTAGTGTTTATGTTTCTAACTTTTGAGTCAAAAGTAACAGAGTCATAGGCAAAATGGTCCTGTCTCTGTTTTTCTTCCTTCCCATCACAGCTATCTCACTGGCAAGAAAAGATCTAGCAGCCCCTGGATACCAGTGAGGGTGAAAATTCACAGGTTTTATCAGACATCACAACATCCTCAATTCCTAGGCTTGCTTGGGCTGGTCTTAAAAGCCCAACTAAAAACTCATTAACAGGGGCCATATACGGGAGAGAACAGTTTGTGTAAAAGTAACTTTATTTCTGCTGCATGGAACATTAGAAAATATCTCCCATATGCTCCTTGCCTGCCACAAATAATAGCTGGCAAAACTTATGTGTTTAGCTGGGAATGAAATCACTTCATATACTTGTCTTCCAGTGCCAAAATTTCCTTGTTCCATTTTAATGGTTTAAACACTCTAATTTTATTGTGTCAAGTAATCCAACACTTATTTTTTCCCTTATTTTTTCAGTGGGACTACAACAGTCACATAAACTTTCTCACGAGAAATGCCTGTCTTATTTTCAGCCTTTTTTCTCTCTCACTTAATTTCAAGCAGAAGTTCATTGAGAGCCCCACTTGCTTACTCTACAGAAGCAGACAGCTCAGATGCCTAAGTCATTTCCTAAGTCACAGCTCACCACGAGTGCTGTGGTTTGGTCAGCACTATTTGTGCTTGTGCCACACGAAGGTCACTGTGACCCTTGCATGCACACACGTTCTCTCCTTGCCACCCACCCCAGCCATGTGAACAGGCACTTTGTGTTTGGGTTGACAGCAGAAGGTAGGAATGGTTAATTTTCTCCTTCTTTGTTTTGTAACCATCTTACTGAGCTGCTTTGCTGTTCTTCCTGATCCAAAATTAATCATGAAGGAAGACCAGTATGTGCTCAGCTGCCTGTGAGGAGATAACCCCCATCACTAAGTGAGGAGTCTGCCACAGCCTTTCACCTCCTCTACAATCACACATACCAAAGGCTACATTCTGCAGATATGTTTTATATATATATATACTACATTACATCTAATTGAATTAGCAGGAGCTGTGCTTAGAACTTTTCCCACAGCACTGAAAATATTAAGAGAATACCAAGTAAGACTTAGGAGTGTGGCAAGGCAAAGAGGAGTAAAAACACCTGGAGATTTATCTACAGGAGGTAAAGTGACTATGTAACAAAAAGTTATCCTATTCAGCAGTAAAACAAAGCCACACCAATTATGTAATTTACAGGTGTTCTAAAGGTTTCTCTGACATTATCAAAACATTATGCTGAGCAAACTGAAGGTCTCAGTACAGTTACATTTCAGAGCTGCACAATTAAGGCCTATGCTGTTTTGGTCTCATCCACCAAGTTCCTCCCTCTTACCCCCTGCAATGCATGAAGACCCTGTGACTTGACTGGCCCAGTTCATGCTGCAGGGAACTTACTGGATTATTGCAGATAGCGCAGAGGTCATTTCCTCCTATGAAAAGTGTTATGAGCTTCCAGTCATTCTGGAAATCTATTCTCTACACAGAGAAGGAGATGGAACAGAAGTTTTTAATTTAAAAAAAAAAAAAAAGGAGGGAGATGTCAGCAACATACTAAATACAAATTTCCCATTTCTCAGAGTACATGGCTGTCATTCCCTAGGCATCCACAACAAAGACAAGTTCGTGGTCATGACTGAAGATGTAGAAACTGCTGTGATCTAAACCAGATTTACAATATCAGTGGTATAATGGAAAACTATTTGCTTCAGAAAACTATTGCTCAAAATCTATCTGCATGCTTTTCTTAGTAATACCTTGTGCATACGGAGTTACTCTTCCTGCAGTCCTAGAAATATATTTTCACAGCAAAAATTATGGTATATGTTTTACTGTGTGATAAATATTGTAGCTATCCTGTTGGTAAATCCTGGAGGAGAATATATTTCAGACTTGCTGTGAGACAAAATGTGAAGAACAGTGGGGCAATATTAACTCTATCCAACAATAATGGTGAAATATTACAGCACTTTTTGTTTGTGCAAGGATTTTGCAAAGGGATAGCTAGCTAAATTGAGGTAATTATGCTACAGTAAAGAACCACCTTCTAAGCTTTGAGGAAAGGTTCAGATATACTTAGCAACACGTTGTGCTCAATATTCTAATGCTTTAATTTCAGTGCAAAACACCAGTAAGAAAAGCACCAACAGTGCATCAGCCTCCAGTCGTTTAAAAACAACTTTCTTCCAGGGCTGGAGGCAACATATTCCTGCTAGTAAACACACTGTTCAGTAGTTTGGTCTCAAAATATTAAAAAAAAAATCAAGAACAGGAAGAAATTTCCTCCTGCACTCAATAAGTGTTTTAAAAAGTGAGGGTAAAAAGATCTCTTAAATCAAAGATCTATGACCTCTACTATGAGCATGTTTTCTAGTCAGAAGGAACTTCACTAGTTATATAAAAATATTTATTACCTAAATAAAATATAAATTTCTATAAATTTCTGTTAACATTCTCAGGCCGATAAATTTGGCAGAGTAGTGCTTAGAAACTTTGAATGAAAATCATCCAACAGTTCATTGTTAGTTGCTGTTCCTTTTAATCTCATTTCAGATGCATCCATCAGATGGAAATCTTGTTTACAAGAAAGTGAACCAAGAAGGAAGGTACTGCAAATATTTTTACCAATATGTATGCACCAGAGTATTTACACTAAACATGCACACAGATATCTTGAAGGCTTTTTGGCTGCTGTCCAGCTGCACAATTGGAAAGCCAAACTATTATAATGTAACTGAGGTCACTGATTGCATAGCACATTTGTCAAATCACAAATAGCAAACATTCAAAGCACAAGCTGAGGTGAGAAATATGCAAGCAATCCTCAACCTAATGTGTATTTTACAGACCATTAATCAAATAATTTGTAACAATAAATGTGTAAGTCAAAAATCAGCTGATGACTAGATGAGAGAAGAGACTAATTTGTTTTTATAGTAAACAAGTCCCTTCCTCACTTCACGTGTTCAGTCCATAAGATCTGCTACTTGCAAAGCTTGCCCTCAACATCCTAGCATGTATCATTTTTGCTGGAAAAACCACCTGCTTACAAGATAATTAATAGCACCACAGCAAAATCCTCACAGAGAAAAGGTTCTATTATCTTACAGGGTGACACAGGTTGGAAGCAAGAGCAACAGCACTGCATTTACAGCCACTTGCAGTAAAAATGATTAAAAGGTTACAGTTATCTGGGTTTGATAGTAAATATCATTTATCATAGGGTTTGATAATGACTATCATGTGCTGGTACAAATTCATTTAAGATTAAGCTATAGATTATTTTGTGCTGACTCACACTCTACAGTGGGAAATATTACGCTCTACCCTGCTATAGCTATAGCTTTAAAATTTGGCATTCACTGTTGAGATCTGCTCTTGGTCTGTTAGAACTAATGATGCCAGGTCACTTCATTCTAAAGATATCCATGACATGTTGAACTCACAGTATCATTCTTCATGCGGTCCACCAGTTTCCTAACCTGTTTAGAAACATCTCTAAAAATAAAAGACAAATAAAATAATAAAATAAATTAATAAAAATTTAAAGAAAGAATCCAGCATAGATAACAGACAAAGAGGAAAGCTGATGAAAGGACATCAAAAACCCAAAAACCCCAGAGAAAGTCCAATTTTCATTGAATGGAATATGTTATATAGCCAACAAAGGCTATGCTTTGAGACAGTGATGGAAAAAGAAAAAAGAGAAAATAATTAGCATCCAACAGGCATTGGGCTACTTTGCAAATGCTGCATAGTTACTCTTTAACAAACTATATAGAAAAAGCACTGTTCCCACCATCAGACAGGTGCTATCGATAGACATAGCTCTGAAGTGTCTGTGCTCATACCAATGTCATTATACAGCCTCAAGGCACTGAAGTAGGTCTTATAAGAACTGTTACCAGTGGGAAAAAAAAAAGGGATATTAATTGCACTGAAGGCTGTGCATAGTGATCTCTAGTTAATTCCCAGCTCTGGCATACCAGGAATTAAACAATCCACAATTTTCTCAGTCTCAACATGAATTCTTGGTCCTGATGACAAGAAGGTTTGAATATACCTACTATAAAGTGGAAATATCTTTTGTCTGACTCACAACAGAACAGCTTTCTGAGTAGTGCTTGTAAAATGCCGTGGGTTTCTTGGCTGAAAATGTCAGAGAAAGTATTGCTTTTGTTGCTAATTTGTTTGACAGAGATTAGAAACACTGCAAAGTCCTCATCGCGTTTCTTGGCCTTCATTGCTACAGTTAGGATAAAAAAATCTTTGCCTATTAGACTTACTGTGCTCCTACCACAGTTCAGGGTTTGGGCCTTTTTTAGTCAAGGAATTTTATAGAAAAAAATCAAATTTCTATTAAAATTAAAAGTTGTCCTCTTACTCTGCATGAGCTCCAGCCACAGCTTGGTTTAATGCAGCATTCTTTGAATTCTCTTTTCCAGTGCCAGTGGAATACCCTACCAAGGATGGGTTGAACTCACGAAGAATATCTGCAGAAAGAGACAGCACCCTGAAATATTGCTTCCTGCAGCAGGTAACAAATGAGGCACAAAGGTTAGACTTTAGTAAAAGACCATTAAAAATGTTTAGGAGATAGCTATTAAAAAAAAAAAAAAAACAACCTTTAAGTATAACAAAGACGGAGATTCATCACCATACAACCATTTCCCTGGCTTCAAGATTTCTGAATTTCATGAATTCAGATATCTCGTGACCTAACACGACCATCTTGTCTAGCAATGCCATTTTGCCTGGCAAGCAAGGCTGGGTAACCATATACTCAGGCAGGAGAACCTCATGCCATCATGCTCTAACTGCAGACAGGTTGGAATCAAATCCTTTAGCCTGATGGCCCCAGATGTATTAACCCCAAAGACCCCAGATTCCCTTCTAGATCTTAGGTTACTAACCAGCCTTACAAACACCTCAGATATAAAATGTCCTGACCTTTAAAAAGCATGTAAAATCTGATCTTGTAATGTGATTCTGCCCCTGCCTAAAACAACTTTCCCATACAGTCAAAACAGTTTCTTTAGGCCATGAGCTAAGATCTTTGGTTCATCTATCCTAAACACATTTTAGACAGAACTAGAACCAACAGAAGAATACTGAAACAACCAAAACCTAGGAATTACAAAATACATAGTTAAGTCATGCACAGCATATTACAGCCTGGTTGTTAAGCAACTTTTCCTTAGCAGTGGACAGCACAAAGGGATTGCTTGTGTCACACTACAGATTTTAACCCTTTTCTCCTGTCTCCTTTTGTAACAGCAGATACTCGACTAATAAACAGCACCACATACTTATCAAATTTACAGAAAAGGTCACTTACTTGGTAGTGTCGTAACTGTGCTTATGTTTTCATTTCCTCCAGCACTGTTAAAAAGAAAGAACAGGAAAAAAGTGTTGTGAGGCACGATGGACTCGGCAAGGCAATGGAGGAGGTGGGAGAGTGCCCCCTTTTGGGGTCACCGCACATGTACCGAGCACGCTGGTGGCTGTGCTGAGCCCACCCACGCTCTGGTGCCTGTCCCCAGGGTGTCACCACACCAGAGACACCCCCGGCTCCAGCAGAACAATCATATTAGAAGCCCTGTGCAGCAGCTGTCCTTTCAGCTCTTTCACATGTTTTGGCGTATGTTCAAACCCAGCTGAAAGAAATGAGATTTTTTTTTTCGAGGCTGCCACCTTTGCTACAGTTGCACCTATTAAAATATTTATAGCTTCTGTTTTTAGTTAACAAATCTAACCAAAACAAAAAGTTCTAAAAGCATGTATTTCAGAGTGATAAGTAAAATCAATACCTTTGCCTTCCCTGATTGCCTTCCCCCCACTCACATTTCACTCAACTTAGACTGGTGAAATTCACCATTATGTCTTTGTGTGCTCTTTATTCTCTTTCATTCTGAAAAAAAAAAATACCAGCATACTTGTTGCAAAAAAAGGTCAATAGATTACTACTAAAGATCAAAATATAAAATGTTTTACTTAGAACACCTCTATGGTGTCCCTCTAATCTGGAACAGATTTTGAGGTGCACTTAAACCATTCCTGGAAGTGCTTGAGGCCAAGCTGGATGGTGGCACCGTGGTCTAATGAAAAGTGAGCACTCTGGTCTGGTGAAAAGTGTCCCTGCCTATGGTATGGGGGTTGGAACCAGATGATCTTTAAGGTGCCTTCCAACCCAGGCCATTCTATGATTCTGTGAACGTGTTTACACTTCTTCTAAAGTTGCAGTGACTTAGATTGGTAAAAAATGATGAACAGAAGATCAGTCTAAGTCTGGTGTTAAATCATACAGTTGAAGATTAACAAGTGAGCATGACTGCCTTTCTCCAGAGTCTTTTTGATGTGTCTAGCAACATGCTGCATATGTAAAAGTCTGTACTGACTCATAATTGATAAACTGTTCTCCATGATGTAAGAAATACTGGGAAAGGATCAAGGAAAGAGATACTGCATATGAAACAACAGCAGAAAAGATTTTTTGTAGACCACCAACTTTAAATGAGATAAATGGGTGATATGGGCCACCCTGGGCAACAGCAGGCAGGATACAGAAAGAGCAGGGACAGAAATGCAGAATGAGCAAGTGATGCAATGGCAATAGAGTTTAGAAGACCTCGTTCCAGGGACTCCTAGAACTGTGAGATTGAAAAATAACTTCTTACCAAGGACCCATTTTTCCCTGTACCCAGGTCTATTCCAGCCATGTTACATTGTACCCTAGTTAACCACTAGTTTGAGTATTTTCTTTATCATGGGTAACAGTACAGCCATGTGCCTTCATGCAAAATGTGACATCAAATCCAGTTTCCACAAGCCTTCATTTGCTACAAAAATAACTATATTGATCAAAACTGAAGAAAATGGATTCTCTCCCACTCGGGGGAAATTCCTGGGACTCACCTCCAAGAAAGACCTCGGTACTGAGTGAAGACATCCAGAAGATTATTGGGTTTGGATCCTGCTCCATTAGCTGCCTGGAGGAAGAAGAGTTCACCTTCAGAACATAAGCATTGCTACAGTAACTAGTTCTCTGACTGAGCCTAGTGAGAATAATTAAAAAGCATATTAATGAAGCAAGCTACGTCATCTTCCCAAAATAGAACAGATCCCTATTCTCAAGAAGATCAAAGGCTGAAGGTATTTTAGCTCCACTCCAGTGAATTACCCTCTTCTATCAACTTTGTGATTAGATCAAGTGGGGGAAAATTACTTGAGAATGTTCAAAATACTCATATAATTCTAAATTTACATAAGGAATAAATATTATAGCAGTGGTCCTGAATTAATAATTTATTATAATGTTCCTGACATTAAAAAGTTGTACAGTGATTTTATGTCTTTCCCAGTTTCTCCAAGGAAAAAGACTATAAGGATTTAATGTGATAATTAGCACAGAACATACAGGAAACATGAATATGAGCAGTAAAGGCATCACCACTGATTGGAGAATCACAACCAGTCTAGGGGTTATAAGATTACATAGTACCAGGAACAGTGTTAAAATAAAAAAAATCTCAAGGCAAGTTACACTTGACACACCTGATGTTCTATTGCAATTTTAATAATCTATATAGTTAGTATGAATTACTATGGCTTTATAGGCTTTGGTATTATCATATATATATTTATCATATTATATAGATACACAGATATACACAATCAGATGCAGAACTTTTTCTTTCTCTTCACGCTGCTTACTAATAACTTACAGGGCCAATACCTTGGGAGCTGCCAAAAATCGGTAAAGAAAAGCAATTGTTGCAAGTCAGCTCTAGCAGAATAGTTTTGCTGCTGCACAATCTAATAGCTCTTCCTTGTGTGGCACTCTTGTGGACTTCAAATGGGAACTTTGCACTCAGATTAGACTCATGATTTGATTACCAATCGGCCAAGGTTGAGTATGGAAAAAAATGTGAAAAAAGTGTTTGGCTCAATAGGGTGTAACTGTATGTATTCCATTTCTCAGGTTAAAAAATCAGAAATTTCATTGCAAGTTTTTCATTGCTGGCTTTATCACTGGCTATCCAGTGATCTTTACTTACTGTGAGGGAATCTCCCAGGGCAGCAATCACCTGAATATCCGCCGGTTTCAAATTATGAACTGAAAAAAAAGTAAAGGTAGTGTAAGGAAAAGAAAGAAAACTACAAATTGTGGTAGTTATTAGAAGGTTTCCTCAGAATAAGCATAATAAAACATTGCAAAGACAGTATTTTTAATATTCATGACACCATCAGTTCAGAATGACAGAGACTGATAGGCACCAAATCAGAAATTATTCTTGGTACCATAGCTGGGCAATAGCTACAGTGACAAAGGAGGCAGCAAGATCTCAGCCTTGCATTTGTTCTTCCTCAAATGTCTTTTAACCGGTGAAAATGACTGAAAAGCAGGCACAGGTCTGGTGCCAGCACAGAGTAGTTATTTGGAACCATCACAGATTCTGAGGAAAGACAAAGCCTACCCAAGGAACTCCATAGGGGTTTTTGCACCTCAGACTGCATTAACAAGAGCCCCTTACATTTTTTTCACCTTAGAAATGAAGGACCTGACTACCTCCTATCTTTTCCACTGTCATTTCTTTGTTTGTACATAGAAGGTGCAGCTGCATAAACTTCCATCACCCGTGAGGTAGTGAACTCACATCTTGCTATACAACCACTCACATTGTTCCAAAAAGGCTCTTTAAAACCACAGTCAACAAAGTGCACTTCTCCAAAGAAAAGAGTACCTCTCCTGAGTAAACCCAGTTCTGTTCTCCTTCTGCCATCAAATGTAGTAGCTCTGTGATAAAAAGGCATGGTACTATACCTGAAACTGGAACCGTATCAGAGGGAACCTGGACAGGACAGGAAATGTTTGTTCCATAACTCCTCTCCTGCAAAGGCAGACAGGGCAAGACTTCACATCAGTCTCACTATATTCCGGTCATGATAAACCATTTATGTCTCAGAGCATTAGATTAATGAAATCCCCACGTACTTGTATACAACTACCCAGCTCAGCCTGCCCTCAGTCCGTGCCTTTTGAAGGCAGACACATACTCAGCCTGCTCAGAAGTTGTGCAGCCTTGCAAGTGCAGCACAACTCTTGCCTACCAGTGGGGCCAGTTGTTTTAGAGTCTGAGCCATGTTGTGCTCAGCTAGGCAATATTTGGTGTGCCCATACCCTGAACACCTTTTGCAAGAAACTATTTGAACATCCCAGAAATGTCCTAGCACAAAACCATACCTGTGTCAGCAGGCCATGAGCCTGTCTTCTCCATATGCAATCCTGTATGTGCAGACAGGGATTTGCCCTCCTGGCTTTTTTGGGTTGCAGTGGCTTTACTTTTTACTGACTGGTGACTAACTTTAATTTTTAATTTAAAAACCTAGCAAAACAACGACAAACATAACACCTAAGCATTGCTCCTTACGTCCTTAACACCCCATACAAAACAGCAATTTCCAAAAACCAGAGTGATAAATACCATTGCCCCATGGCAAGGTCTGTACACCCCAAGTAACCAACAAAACAGGTGGCACTACATTAAAATGTAAACAGAAATGTATATCACAACTCCAGTGACAAACAGGCCATTTTGTCTAGATGTGGTCTAGGCATTGTGTTCTGAGGCATGAAAATGAGCATTATCAACTCACTCTGTTCCTACTTAGGAACACCAAATTCTGCTCAAAATCAGAGTACTCTGACTTAAAAAACACAATCATGGGTCTTTTTCTCCTCATATCTAATCTGAAACTATCTCTCACACACACACACAAAAATCCATATTCTTCAGTTTTACTATGGCATAAACAAGACTAAATCAGACCCACACAGTAGTTGGATCTGATCTAGTTTCTTCCACGGTAGGACTAAACAGCCCCATTTTCAGTATCTTATCGCAGGGAAAATAACATTTTTATCCAGATGTTTAACACAGGCTCTTACCATTGAAGGCAAGACTCACTTCAGGCTAGCTGAACACATTTACCTTACTCACGCTCTACAGAATCCATCAAGGAGAGAATGTGCTATTAAACCTCTGACTACTTAGTCAAGCACGGACATAAAAAGCTGGAGTTCTGTATTTAGTTTTCACAGGTAGCATTGTTTATTTAGGCTACAACACACTCTCACCCACTCCCTGGAATACACCAAATCAATTGATGCAAACAGTCCTACTGTACCTGAGAGGTTTCTTTGTGGTTTGATGTCCTCAGGGAAGATGAGTAGTTACTATTTTTATATGTAAACAAGTATGGATTTTCCTGCAGAGTGGAGAGAGCATGTTTATAAATGCTAGTGGAAACACATCAGCTGACATTAAAGTCTTCTGGCTACATTTTCTGAGAGAAAAATATCTTTACAGAATTAATTTCTGAATGAACATTGCATTAGTGAAGTAAACCAGGTTAGACTTGAAAGTTAAGCCCTGGTCTGAAGCCCTGTCCTAGGTATGCTCTAGGCACAGCACCACTTCCTGCCTTAAACCTAACATCAAACAAAACATAAAAATTCTATTTCTTTGATATTTTAATTGCTGTTCAGAAGCTTTTGGATGCCAGTAATATTTTATCACCATCAAATTATTGAAGTCAGAGCTTAAAGGCAAAAGCATACAAGAACTTGTTCTTTGAGCATGAGATGCTCCAATCCTGACTACTGTCAGCTCCAGGGACTAAACTGGAAAATGTGGTAGCAGAGGCAAATCACAGAAAATCTAGATTATATTAAATATATGGATTCAGTTTTATTGTTGACACAAATTTGAATATTGATAATGCACCTCATAACTGCAATTAATAAATTCAGATTAGCTAGATATATTTTTTTGGCCAAAAAAAAAAAAATCTGACAGAGCTGATTTAACTAAATTTTGTCAAAAGTTCTTTTTTTCAGAGTTTCATCTATAGAAAAAAAAGACTCCATGTCAATGAACTTTAGGAACATTCAGTTTTTACCAGTGCAGTAACTTGGGCAAGCACACATTCCCAAGAACTTCAGAAAACAACAACAGTATTTGCAAACTTGGAAATTCTGCAAAGAATAAATACAATCACAAAAATAAAAAGGAAGCCCTTTTACCTGAGATGGACACTGGACAATTTTTGGGACATCATAAGGCTGCTTCTGTCCAACTGGCAGCATCTGGAAAGGGAGAGAACAGAGGAATTGTACACATGCTGTGTGTGGGAAGGAAGGGAAAGCAGCAGCAATGAAAAGGCTCTAGTGCCTGAAGTTTTCCATCAGGCTCATCTACATAGATCTAAAAATATGCATTTAAAAATTTCTTTTGCTTATGATAAATATTTATCTATGCATAATATACCACATGTATACCTACAAAAGCAAGGAACTGAAAACAAGTCCTCTTACGTGAGCAGACTGTCTTCCCATCATGACTAAAACTTTCATGCAAACATCAATTCGACTTCTGGGAATGCTGACTCTATCAGTGTTGATTGTTTATCCTACCTTTCAGAACTGTTTCATTATCTACCCTCTCACACATGTTAGCCAACACCAAAAGGTGCTTCCCTACTCCGTACAGAGACTTAAGAACATTTATATTTGTTGGCCTTCTTGAAACAAGATGGAGAGGGGATTATTGTAATGAAAAATTATGGAATTATTCAGAAAACAGTGACAGCACAAAGGGACAAATACCAAAAATAATCACTTCACCTATTCAGGCAGCTTGCTGAGTGCTAATTAAATTGCAATCACACACAGAGGAATTGGCTAAGGGTTTAGATCCCTCAGTGCATGTCTGCTTAGCTTGGCACCAGCAGCTGCCAGGACCAGCAGCCTACATAAGGAAACAGGATGCAAAGGACTGGAAAATACAACAGCAGCAGGCTTGATGTCACCAATACACTCTGTGCAGGAATGCTATATGCTATTTTGATTTTTCCATCAATGAAAATAATGTGAAAATTCAGAGAAATAGAGAAGTGATTTAAAGAGTTTAAACATTTAAAGAGTTTGTCCTCTGATACGTGTCTAGAAGTAAAATTGAATAGTTTTGGCAAATGCCTACAATCAGGCTCTCTGTGGTAAACATCAAAGCTGTCCAAGTACCCAGCCAACCTCTCTCAGCTTTTCAATGTCATTTATCTGACTGCTCTCTGGTGTCCTTAGCATATGAATTGCATTGGTCCTAGAGAGTTAGAACAGTTTTCTCAAATATCCAGCCCTGCCTAGGACAAGCCCTTAGGACATGATGGTTCAGCTCCTTCTCAGTCAGGCTGAAGTGCAGCCCTAAAGCCAACTGCCACTAGATTTTCAAGGTTTTGCCCTTTGGCCAATAAGCAGGTAATTACTCCAGGAGAGAGGCTGGTACCAACCCTCAAAACAAGTTCAGGATATCCTGACAGAGAGCAGGAGAAGGTAAACCTCTGAATGCAGTTTCATTCTGCTATGTTTCCAGGTCCACAAGCCACAATCTTGGTTTCCTATCAGCTCCCAAGACTGTGTTATGGGTTCTTTTTTAATTTTTAAAGAAGCCAGCATAAATTGTTGGCTGGATTTCCCAGCAGAACTGGAGAGACTTTTATCAGGTGAGGACACCTGCTAGTGCTTTTTATGCTGAATGCATCTTTCAAATCTTTTTTTACGTCACAGCAGAATACAGGCAGACAAGGCTATCACAGACAGATAAAGAAGCAACCCTGAAAGGCCCCTTTCTGATGATTGCTACTGTACTCTGAAAAGTCCACTTAATCAAAGAGAAGTCAGGAAAAAAGATGGCAAAATGAGTTGAGGGGATTGTTACTATTTCCACAGTCTTCCTGCAAACCTGTGGCAAGATGTGAGTTTGCCACATTTTGCTCCTCCTCCAGCTTACCTAGGCTGTCCCCTCACTAGAGGAGTCACCTCACACTGAGAAAAAACACTGAAATAAAGCCAAGTAGGTATTTGTCTCCTTTATGACAATGAGACAATGTTTTGGTTCTGGTGGCTCCACAGCATGCTCACCACCCAAGTGTGAGTAACTGGCCCTGATGCAGCCAGCCTTAAAAGCACAGCTTCATTTTGCTTATGGTTTTTCATCTCTGCTATTTCCACAAAATGCTGCTGGGCAATCAGAGTGACAAGAACAGAGTAACATGCCACAGAATGGGTTGCTCAAGGACAGAGCTCAGGAGGACAAATAAAGCCTGTGTAAAAAAGGTTTGCAGACATTTGGAGAAAAATGAAACAGAGGGCATGTGTTTTATGATGGAAGAACTGAGGCAGGAACTGTGATGTCATCACAAGGAATATCATAGATAACAGCAAAGGAGATAAACGGACCCAGCATGGCTGTTCCAAGGTTACCACTGCAATGGCTTATCGATTTTTAACTCCTTGGTGCCTGCTAACTAAGTCCTACTAACTTTAACTAAAAGATAACAGATTTTATTAAAGTGACTGTACTACTCTTCTAGATATATCCTCAGGTGGAATAGAAGACTCTCCCTGCAAATTCTGCTTCCTTAAATGATCAGAGCTACAACTAAGAGAGGAAGGGGAGAGGGAGAGGGAGAGGGAGAGGGAGAGGGAGAGGGAGAACAGAACAGAAGCCAATATGTATGAATTTATTTTTAAATGTGGTTTATGAAAAGGTTGTTGCAGTATAGACTTTTTTCCTTCATGCTTAGGATAATTTGGACAGACACAGTAATAGTAGGTACTCTACAAAGAAAATCTCATTAACATATGGACTGCAAAACAAGAAAAAAATACTTTGTTTCATCTAACTTAATTGAAGTTAATTGAAGATTTTTTTAAATTAAAAAAGAGATTGTATGTGTTATACGGTTACTAGAAAAAGAAACAGGAAATTTTGAAAGCTTCTAAAAAGAAACAGAAAAATCAACATTTTACCTAAAAAAATGCACGTAAGGGTATATCCAAACAGTAGCATCCTGCTTAGCTCTGTTGAGTCCAAACCCTTGCACCTGCTTTTTTGCTCTCATTCATACTGAAAAGCAACTCACATTTGTTCACTTTCCCCTATAATCAATTTTAAAGTGCAAACTCCTCCAGTTGTACATGTCAGTCTCACACACACAAATGCTGTGTATCAGCAGCTCAAGCCCGCAGTGGGAAACAGCCCCCTACAGAACTGGTTGTGGTGTTCAAGGTCAAGTGGGTCAGAAAGTCCACATTTCTTTCAGACAACCTTTCCCACTAATAGAAACACCACTTTCTGCCTTTCCTCAGCTGGATAGGACATCCAGCTCTAGAGGACATAAGAGCTCCTCAAGGTTATCTATCACATTTTCACTATGAGCAACAGTGGCACAAAGATGATGGTTAAGGAGGAGACAGCAGTATAAGTCTCATTAGTACAGGATGGTGGGGGTGCAGGATAAAGCACAGAGCAGACAGGAGTATAATTGCTAAAATCTCAGGTTAGGACAAGCTTCAGTCATCCTGTGCTGTGCTGTCAAACCAGTAACATTAGCAAAACCAGGATCTGTCACAACTCATTTAGTCTATGAAGCTTCCCAAAGTTTGCTACTTTGCAAACCTTTCTAAAAAGTTCTTAGTAGAAAATAGCAGCAGAGTGAGATTTGTCTTGGAAGTGTAGGGCATTTAGCATTTTTCAAGAGCAGCCTCCCTGCACAGCTAAGGATAGCAGTCATGGGATAATTCTTGTATTCTTCCTTCCCCTGCCTCTTTGCTACTCAAAGCCTGGCTCCTGCAGGGTTGCTACCAGGTATCCAGACCAAGTTCATCAGGAAACAGTCTCTGTGGTACTGCTTACCATATTGTTCCAGAGGCCAACAGCCATGAAAGTACAATCTTCCAGAATTTCCCCTTGTGTTTTTGATGAGGTAATCAAATCATCCTTGCTCTGAAAGAGAAAGTACTTTGAGCATCATAGAATAATTAAGAGCATGGAAAGATGAGTTATTCAATCACAAAAATTCTCAATCTATAAAATACCATTCATATCCACAATAAAATCAATCTTTGGTCTTCTCATTAAGCCACTTGCCACTGACTCCAGTTACTATTGGTGTGTCAAGATAAAAAGATACTGTTTTTGTAAATTATTGTTGAACATCAACAGGACAAGAAGAGCAGAGCAACAACACAGCATGATCACAATAGTGACACACAGTAGAGCAGGAAGACATAGACCTAAACACATAAATCATTTGGATTTTAAATGCTGTTTACACATGCATTTAAAGATTAGGAACATGCAGAATTTGTCTTAAGAGGGCATGCTGAATTTTAAATGAAATGTAACTGTTGGAAGAGTTTGGAAGGTTACACACAGTGGCCTGCAGGCATACCAAGAAATAAAGAATCCACCTCCAACATACAATGGTATTAAAAGAAATAATAGAGCAAATTACTAACAGAAAAAGTAATGCCATGAAAGTTTGAAGTCTGCTATTTGTATACAGACCAGCCATCTACAAAAAAAAAAAAACCCTGGCAAAAGATGACCCCAGCAGCAACAAGAAGATTTTGCAATGTAGCAAATCCTTTGTTGTCCTGGAAGAAAACTTTCTTCTCCCAATTCACTTTGTTCTGAGGTGAGGAGAGCAATGGATTTACCTCAAATTCATGGAGCTATTATCATGATGCTCAAAAACCCAGACCATGAGTCACTACCAACCTATTTTACGAAAAAACACCTTATGTGATGGATTTTGATACCTTGCTCCAAGTGAGCCATTCTCCAGGAAGTAATATTCTCCCTCTTCATTGCAAGATCTCAGACAACCTTGACCTTTCAATTTCGCTTTGAAGATTACTTATAACAAAGCCATGCCTGACATCCCAGGCAATCCCATCTTCATTCCCTACCACCTACACCAGGGAAAAAGTCTGAGTTCCCAGACTAATTGCAGGGAAATAGCTGTACTTTCCTTTACAAACACCTTTCTCTTTTGTCCCCCTAACCCTTTTAAATACTTCACATTATTCACTTTTTTGCCTTTGTTGTCAAACACATGAGCATAATCAGGGATGACAACAAAGATATGGAAAAATCAGCAGCACTGACAGCTTCCACACACTTGCAGCTCCAGGTGCAGAGATGCCATAGCTTGATTTATCCTGGAGCATAGCATTCAAAACATAAAGGATCTCTGACTGATGCTGTTTACATCAAGTTCTACTCTCAGGACTTCTGTGTCTGATCCTGAGGTGTGTTCTTCCTGTGCCTGACTACCCTTGTCTTCCAGAAATACACAGCCTAGGACAGGAAAGCCTGCTGAATATTGCACTCAGTCTCAGACACAAATCAGAAAGAATGGAGCAGCTTGAGTTTACTCACCAGTCTGAGCAGCAGATTTCTTCCTTGGAGAGAAGGCTGAAGAACAACAGTGAAGTCATCCTTTTGATCAAACCTCTCAGACTCCAATAGTTTTTCCAAAGCATCCTAAATAGACAACCATTTAATGAGATAAGTATTGTCAGGTAGAGAGTGTAATGTATGTGTGATTCATCAGGGCTTAAAGTACATTCAAATTATCCCCATCCATAATAAACCACAGAAATAAAATTGTGTAATCCAGAACAAAGACAGTAATTTAATGAAATCTTGTTACACAACAACTGGAAAATCTTTGTAGCTATGAGAGAGATGGTTTAACATCATTTTCTTTGAAAGGGCAGCAAGCTTAGCAAGGCAATGAAATGTCATGTTTATTGCCACCTTAGCATGTTTAAAAGAAACTCTAGCACAACTGTCTTTGTCTTAACAGAAAAGTTCCCTCTTCCAAATCATGTAGCATTTCACTGGACAAGATGGATTATTTCTCAGATGGGATATGAAAAATCCTAGGTTGCTGAAAGTTATATAGACATTTAAAACTTCAAGAGATACTAAGATCACTCAGGTATAGAAAGAACTTATTGTCAATATTCCTGAGGTAAGAAATGGGATTGGGATTGCTATGGATATGTGATAGAAATGCTGTTACTCAACTTCCTCACTGCTATTCCTCCCTTAACTCCTTGCTTCAGGCCAATCTGGAAAATGAATAGACATGTCTAGAAATATGAGAGCCAAACAATACAAAAGATGCCATACCTGATAGGACCACCTCAGTATGTTATCATCTAATGTGGGGTGCTCAACATCATTGCACTGATTGCTGCAGAAAAGAATTAAAAACATGAAAGACATCATGAACTTTTGATAAACAAGGTGGATAGCATGAATTATTTTAAGCCACTGACAAGCACATATTAAAGACTAAATTGTTGCATGTGTAGAAAAGGCTATGTGGAACGCAATAATTTTTGATATAAACATAGAATGATATATGTTCCCATATCCAGAGCTTTGTACCTCTTTTTGATTTGAAAGCCTAGTCAGTTGATAAGCATGCCAGACTTAGATTAGCACAGGATCTCACGAGCTAGCAACATGATCAAGCTTAAAATAGTAGCTGCACTGGTTTTCAAACATTTCTCTCTCTGTAGTCACACAGGAAAATTGAACAAACTCAAAATACTTCCAGAGGAACTTTTTCTTTAGTATTTGACTTGAAGATCTGCATCTAGAAACGTGGATGGAAGCTGCAGAAGGTTATACATACTAAAGGATGGTTAGTGCTGTCAGATTTCTGATCTGCAAGGTGAGATGGGTATACTGCACATTTTTGAAGCTAGCTGGAGAATTCTGAGAGTTCCTGAAGGTGTAGATGGGAACAATATAAGATACACCTAAGATTAGTCATGTTCCAGCAAAGATATACTCCCTTGAAATTTCCTGGATGGACTGGAATCTGAGAAAGTTTCTGGGGAGTTTGCAGATATAAGCAATAAGACTGTGTCAGGATCCTTTTCACAGAGCTCTAGCTAAACCCATAAAATGAGAGTTTTCTGATAAAGTGCTATTATCACTGCTAGTGAGTGAAAGAAATGAACTCAGGACCAGAATCTTACCCAAGCCTAACTGAGGAACCTCATAAAATACATGAAGAGAGTTACATGCCTAAAATGCATTACTTTTAGTGCAGATGCTTCTACTTAGTAAGAAATTAATAAAGGGGGGAACTTTAAACCCTATTATGCCCCAAACTTCAATGCCTAAAGTTAATGCTTGGGATTGAAAGTGTCAACCACTATTATCCTCTTTGACTCTTGAAATTTCACATTTTGGTATGGATTTATATTTTTCTCTCAAAGAGCAGTTCATAATCACAACTTATTAATCAAATGCTGGAGGTCCTTATCTGGGAGAGGATCTGGGACTGAGGCCATCTAACAAACTAGTGGGAACTGTGTTTATCAACCAGATAAACACAGCTATGAGAGCATGCTGACAATAAGAAAGCAAATTGCCTTAAGTACAAAGGAAATATAAAAATTCCTCAGAGGAAAAAAAACTAGATCTATTTAATTTTATTTTTTAAGGCCTCCAATATGTGGCAAGGCCCATATTCCTAAACACATCTTTCTCACATTTTTTCCCTTCATGTTTGTGCAGGAGAAATAAGCTAGAGTGCCCCACGCAGTCACTTTTGACAAGGACAGCTTCTCCTCTCCTTGTATTTGTTAAGTACATGGTTACATAGCAGCCAGACCTCTTCCTCCCTTCCATCAGAACATCTCTGAGGTTGTATACTTGCAAAGCTTGTGAAACACTTCAGGATGACTATATTAGTACATATGGTGTGTTCTATGCCTCGAGCACAGGGAAAAAACATTACTGTGGAGTAAGATAAAGTGTAATCTCACCAGCTGTAAACTACTCCATCATAACTGCTCATGTGCACACTCCTACTCCATACTAAATCAGGACACAAACTACTCACGCTTTTGTTACAAAGTACTGGGAAAGACTGATAAATAGATGCAGCTACCATAAGGAACCGACAACTTGGAATATTCTCTACCCTAGCATACCTTAAGCCCTAATACAATCTTTCCAGTAGCCTAATCATGTCCTTTAAAATCAGTTGCTTATTTTGTAAACATTGATATGTAGAAATTTACACTTTTGAAGCACCTACAGAGCTTCTGACTTGAGAGTTGCAAAACAAAAGCATCACTGAATAAAAAACCGGGGGTAGCTAGACGGTGCAGTTTTGTGACCATAATTTTAGTGGTAGGTCTGGCTGGGATGGAGTTAACTTTCCTCATAACAGCCCATATGGTGCTGTGTTTTGGACTTGTGGCTAAAACTGTTGATAACAAACCACTGATTTGGCTCCTGGTGAACAGTGCTTGTACAGCGTTGAGGCTTTCTCGTTTTCCATAACTCTGGCCCAATATTTAAATATACTGTCCAATTTGATAGGATTAAAAGCACTAGCTTTCTATTAAAAATAGTATTAAAAATAGTAATTCCTATTTAAAAAGAGTTCAGCAGATTGCATCTCAGTCATAAAGTCAGTGCATATACATAGCTATTTGTTGAACACCTGTAAGAGACAGTGACAAGAAGTTAAAGAAACCTGTTACCTGGCATTACTGTCATCTTGGCATGCAAGAGAGGCAGTTGTGAGCTCAGTGGAATCCACTAGATTTATGAAGGCCTTAGGAACCTGCAGTAATAAAGTAAAAATTATTCATGCTAGATTTGCAATTAAAGATCAGCAAGCAGCAATTACGGTACATTATGTCTAGAACTTCTCACATGTATTACCTTTGGGCTGGGATTCAGCCTGGGACTCTGCCTTAGATAAAATCAATTATCTAAGCCTTTGCCAGTTCTGTCCTGAACCCTGATCCTATCTAGGAACATCATTTATGAAGTACTTGTGACCATCCTTTCTTGACTCAGGCACAGCAATTCATTTTACATAACCAAAATGGCCACCAGCCAACTAAACTGAACTCAAATGAACTTGGGACTACCATTTTTATGGCAACACAGCAATGCAAAGCTGGGGATGAAACATCCTGTATAACAGCACAAGCACTCATGCAACCCACCACACCTCTCCCTCGTGCAGAAAGCAGCTTTTCATTTACATAATGATATTTCGCTTTTACAAGTGCACACAAACAGATTCTGGAAATAATAGTGGAGAGGATCTGAAGAGAATGTGTGGGTGGAATTTCCCCCATACACAACATTTGTCGAAGTCAGTTGGAGAAAAACGAGTGGTTGTTGTCTGATGCAACCAAACTGTAGCAGGTTTAGAGTATGCTGTAGGCCTTCAATGCAGTAAAACAAAATTATTGGAAGATGCTATTGAAATAATTCAGTTAAACAGTTTATAGTCTGCTTTAGTAGTAATCTATCCTCATCTAGTCTACTATCATTAGTAGACCAAGACACAGCGCAGAACACTTCCTAGAAACCATCCTAAATAAGCAGATAATTCTTAGCTCAGCCAGTAAGAAAAGCTTTAGAAAGGCTGAGATATTTTAATGGATGTTTTCCCTGGTCTGTAAAAGTCATCACCAGGTAGTTAGCAGCCTGTACACTGCCTAGGTGTTCCACACCAGTAATTAGCTACAGGTTACTTTCACCAACAGCCCTTTTAAACATAACTTTCAGACCTAGACAGATATAGTCCAATTTTCACAGAAACCATTTTAAAAATACCCAAAGATTGAGTGGTACATTAGCTTGTGTTGCAAAACAGAGCAGTTACCCATCCATCCTTTCTGTTTGCATGTGTCAGCTTTTTAAAAACGGGAGTAAACACTTAGTGAAAACAAACGGACCCAGTGGGTTGAGTGGGTTAATGAGATTGGTCTTCTAAGTCATGTGAAGAGTGGCACAAGCCCTAGTCTAGTAGGGGAGACTGGAAAAATACACAAAGGATTCAGCTATTCAGGGTTGATGAATACATCTTACCTTCTTATACAAAAAATCCAAGACAGCCGTAAGTTTTTCCAGGTTTTCTGATATGCAGTTCTTCTGTAAATTAGATGAGAAAAGCCATCAAAACTAGTAGAAAGAACAGTTATCCATTTCCTTAAAGTCACAAACTCTGTCTATTGAGCTGTGTAGTGAAGGGTTATTTAAAATCACTCTATTCTAAATTCAGCCTTAGCCAGTAACAAGTAAAAACCTGGGAACTAGTCTTGTAATTTAGCTGATGATAAGTAGACAACTTGACATATAGTAAAAAAAAGACAGGGATAGGGAAGGAAAGTATCTTTATACTTGAAGGTGGAAAACAGTTGTTCTACTAAGACATCTCAGACTAGGGATGGCAAATCAAGTGCAGATGTTTATAAACACAAAACACCTCGTGTGCCAGGAGCTTACATCATTGGACGGAGGCATCCCAACATCCCAGACCTAACTACTCCTTTGGTTCCCTGTGGCAGAGAGCAGAGTGTGGAAAAATGTCTTAACTACCTGCCTTGACTGCTACACCACCCCACAAAGCACTTACCAGTTGTGTGGAAGCATGGGAGGAACATGAGTTTTCAGCACTAAAAAATACTGTGATCAGTTTCCAGTCATTTTGGAAGTCCATCATCTGGGAGAAAAAAAATAAAGGGATCGGATGACAGGTGATCTATTTGCTATTTTCCTTTCTCACACACAATTTGCTGTGGGTTCAAAATCAGCAAGACCAAGCAGTAGTCCATGGCCCAGCCCTGGCCATCTTGGTCCGTTCCATTTGACAAGCCATCCAGCTTTTCCTTAGAGGACACAGCAAACAGATGGCTAGGCATCAAGTGCTGCAATTAAAGCTGAACACACACCTACAAAAAGCTCAGGATAGAGCCTGAAATTGCTGCTGCCATAGGACACTATTGGAAAAGATGGGCATGGACAGCTTAGCACAGAACTTGATGTTCTCTTTCCATCACTGTTGCAGCTTGCCAACGGGATCACTGTACCTGAACTGCTGAGAAGGGGTCACAGTAGTGGGACAAAGACTGGAATAAAAAATCTGAGAGCTAGAGCCCTGCTCAGCTGTGCTATGTTTATTAGGCAATGCTGTACAATCCTGAAGAGCCTTGGTTAGAACCACACAGTTTCACAAACATGCATGCTAAATCCCTGTAGAGCAAAGAGGCAAATCCAGAATTGCCTTGGCAATTACATTTTCCCATTATTTCAAGACTATTTTACAAAATAACATCATGGTTAAGAATAAAGGACAAATGAATGCTTAAAGTTCCAGGATGGGACCTAAAAACCACTCATAAAAGACCAAGAAGCAACTGAAGAGACAAATACTGAGAATTATTGTTTTAGGTTGACTTCTCAGAAACACTGGCACAGTTACAGAGTGTAGCTAGCAGAAGTCTCACATTTTTAGCCAACAAAAAGCAAACATACTGGCTTCCCTACCGAGCTCTTCAGCTGCTTTGACAACAGTAAAAAAGGTGGGATACTTTCAGAACAAAACTCTGCACTTGAAAGGCATAGAATTGATTCTTATTTCCAACAGAAAGACTGAAGTCCGTTAACCTCAAGAAATGTCATTTTCTGTTTTGAAAAGATTTTTGAGCACTGTTTAAGTATTAAAGCACTTTTATGCCTTTTTCTGCTTCAACACCATGCTTTCTGAATTGTCCTGTGCTTTAAACAGACCTGATCCACTTTCATGAGCTCCACCATTTCTTCAGCTTGATGCAGGAGGTCTCTGAAAAGCAGAAAGGAAGTGAGAAATTATGAAAGCATCAGTAAGGTTAAAGCTTTGGCTGATTTTTACCATTGAATCAAACAACATTTGAGGATTCAGGTTGGATTAATCTTTTGTCTCCTAAATGTGTTAAGATCAGACAGTTCACTCTGCTACCCAGAGAGCTTTCGGTGCTTAGTTCGTATTCAGCTGTCTGACTTCCAGACATATGCATTTAGATGAAAACAGCAACTTAGTAGGTACACCTCAACTTCTATTTGAGCCAAAAATTTGTTTTGCAGCTACAAAGAGACCTGATGTTAACTCAGGTGAAATAGACCCCAAAGAGGGGCTTTGTTCCTCCTGATTCTGACAGGTGCCAATTGAGTCACAATGACAGCCTCTGCCAGTACTGAGCACATTCTGTGCCCAGTGGAGTGCTCCAGCATCAAAGATTTCCATCCTTCCCCTTGCCAGCTGTACACCAAGTGCCCAGCCACAAGCCCCTCAGACTCACCTGGCCTGGCTGTCTGGTGTCTCTCCCACTGTGCCAGGCGGAGGGGACAGATATAGGACCGAGGGGTTGAAGGTGCTAATGAGAGCTGAATGACACACACAGGTTAGGGGATTTCTGCAGCCAACAGACTGCTACTCTGCTGATTCATTAAACACAACTGAACTAAAACAGCACCAGAACATGTAAAGTCTGAGGATCTCTTGGCAAGCACAAGACGTACGCCCAAGCCCCTCTGCAGCTGTTGTTATTGGTTTTGTTCCTCACCTTGTGAAGTCTTGATGTCTGAGTTTGCCCCCAGACTCAGGCCAAAAACCTCCATTCCCATCTCATGTCAGCCAGAAGTATTGTAGGTGGGCTTAAACAGAGGCAGCTGTAGAAGTGAAGCTACTGGGAAAGGCTACCCAGGAAGACTCATATAACACCAATGAATTGCCATGTTTTAAACCCCTTTTACAGGGAAATGGGTGTCACACCAAGGAGTTAAGATACTAGGAAGATGATTTGGAGGGCAGGACCCTGGAGCTACATATTACACAGCATTTCAGTGGGCATGGAACTTTTCATTTAAGCAAGTAAAGGCTGCCTTCAGAGACACCCAATAGGCAACAAACTCCCAGATGTGGTGCCTCTATGGCAGTCCAAATGTAAATTCTAAGCACGTGGCAGTTCTGGGTGGGCAAACCCACACAAGATGTCACCGGGCCAGCACGGGCCACAAGCACACACCAGCAGAGACTGTGTAGTGGGGTAGAAATAAGAGGTAAAAAAGCCCTGTTGGGCATGTAAGAATCTTGCAGCAGTCTGTCACACCCCTTCTTCACTGCTGTTTGTCTACCCAGACAGTCTCTTTAAAGCCATCACAGACAAACAAAGCTGGGTGTACTCATGTCCCCAGGTACACCATCCCTCAGGCTTCCCTTACACCCCTGCAGTGTGCCTGTGCTGCACCTGCCCTGCAGAGCCCTGAAGCTCCTGCCAGCAAGCTGTTAAATTAATTTGCAGAAGTTTTAGTGTGACAGCAAGACGCACCTGCTAAAGTTGCCATGCTTACTTCAAGGAAGTTCTTTCCTGTGCTATAGAAAGGGAAGAGAAAACAGGAAGTTCCTGTTATTTCATTTCTCAAAGAAAACTTATATTACAGCACGCCTCAATTTCTTATTAGTTATGCTGCATCTCTGAGTGAAATTCATGGCAGCTGTTGCAAGTAAGAATGGGGCCTTTCTTCCCCCAAAACTGTCATGTCATCAGCTACTGCTGAGTAAGAACATCGTCAAAGATCTCAATTTTTTTTGTCTCTTTACCCTCTGCATGTTGCAGTACTTGTGCTTGCTTATACATAGGTACAAGTGATGCAGAGGCCTCTCCATGTACACCCACATAAAAGTGGACACAGAGGTTTATGCAACCATTAAAAAAACTCAGTCTTTTAAAGTTTATCTGTGCAGTGCTAAATCCTCATCTGGAATGCTATACTCAAAAGACCTGCACACACCTGCAGCTACAAGGTTTAGCCATATGTTCACTCACTCATTTAGATCTGCTAAAGGGGCATGGAAGAAGGAAATGGGGTAAAGTATGTCCATGAAGCACTGGGAATCAGCCAAGCAGAGGACAGGGTATCCCGACTACTGGGTTCATTCTTAGCTCTGATAAATCCCTGCTTTCTAATCTCTAACCAGTGAATTATGATATTTACTACCTAGGATTTATCACACAGCAATGACACCTAATCAAGGGTATTGCAACCTATATCCTGCATAAGTACAAAATATTTGTTACCGAAGGACAGGGAAAGTTTCAGTGTCTCAAAATAATTTCTATTTTACATAGGCTTTCTCCCCCTCTCTATAAAACAATAAAAAACTTGTTTGGGCCTAACTCCTGCACTGTGATATTATGGTGATTAGGATAATGAAACTTATCAAAGCCAGCTATTAATTGTTACCTTTGGAGTAAATCCTCACCAGAACCTGGTGTCTGCGAACAAAGAAGCAATAAGAATAATATTAATTAAAGTGTAAGTTAGACCTAGGTATGCTGTTCTCCTACTGTATTTCAGTCCTGTTAGAGACAGTATTATTTTCTACATACTCTTCTCCATTGTGGTGTAATCACTCACAAATTTAAATTATTTTCCAGAACTTCCCTATTACAGTGCATTTTCACAATCTGGTAATCCTTTCTTAGTTACTGCCTTCATTAATGATTTTTTTTACATATGGCTTAAAATAGAATTTGATTAGTTGAAATCAAATGCCATAAAACGAAATGCTACTCTAGACCAAATTTCTCTGGATCTACTCCTACTCCTTTTCAACAAGGGACATGACCTGAAGTCATTTAGATAATTTACACAGATGGCACTCAGATAGAAGAGTCTTAAAAAGAAACAACATCAATGAAGGAACTTCACTGATTTCAGAGAGTTTGACCAGGAGACAGTGACAGAGATGTTTGCTCTAGGAAAGCAAACATTCCTTAAAAGAAGATCATCTACATGTTTTTCTAGGACACCCCCACAAGCAACAAAGACACCAGCACAAAGAAGGCTTGCTCCAAGGGCCATACATCTGATATGGGTGAAGCACCTTTGCATTCTGGACAATACATTTTTTCAAAAGAGAGAGGTACTCACAAGGAGTCCAGAAATGCTGATTTTGTACAGGAAAAGTATGATATATTGATGGACACCATCTCAAATTTGAAAGTTGTTTTGTAGTAAGGGAGACTCTCCCTCACTTTTCACAGTTGGAACCTCTCCAATGGCTATCAATTTTTGCTCTATAGGCACTTCTACACTTCCTCAAAGCTTGAGAATTGTGGTTAAATGCTCATCATTGGGCCTCAAATCTGTTTCAGATATCCACTTCTAACTATTAAGATAGATAAGGATAATCCAAATCCAACTATATTATTACAGGCAGGAGAAATTTACCCACTGATCTATACATCAGAAACATATCTTTGTGATTCTTGTAGACCTTGTGCCTTCTAGGTAGGAAGCCAGTTTCTACAGAAAACACTTGATGAGGTGGAAAATCTACTGCATTTCTCAACAATTTGTATTTGTTCCACTTTGAATTTTCCCAGCATCTTCTTCCAGTTATTCAATCTGTTATGCTCACTGTTAGGAAAATCCATGCACTCTAATCAATATCATGGTTCTCTGCAAGAGCACTGTGATCACATTTCCTCCTGCATGAAGTCAGCTGGCTATTTTTAGACTCAGGATATATTGGAACACTAAACAGCAGGTATTTCCAGTCATTTTTTCACCAAAAGTCTTTGATTCTTGTGGAAAGATTGAAGTCCTGAACACCCTGAGATCCCAAACTACATCATCAGCTGACTTCATCATCACAACGGAGGAAATGGGTCACATTCAGCACATTTCCTGCTTGTACTTACTCTCTGCAAACTTCCTATTGCAGTGACTGCTTTAATGTCAGCTGGCCTTAGAGCATGAACTGCAGAAAAGCAAAAGACTTCAGGTTACAAAAAACCCCAAAAGAAAGTTACATTCACCAGTATATTAAAACAAAGTTGGCTAAAATGGTAACAAATCTATAGTGATCACTTTGATTGGAGATTTTAAACTAGTCAAAAAGCATGAGAAACTTTACTCAGGTGTTCAGTAAATACTTTGGGTGTTTAGAGGCATTGAAATGCTCAACCCTCAAGCAAGAGAAGATCAAAAAACATTGCTGAGAATGACTGAAGTAATAGTAGCATCCCCAGTCACCAGTGAAGAAATAAAGGTAGAAAAGTAATCACAAGTGGAACAAAAAACTAAGGAATTTATAGAGCTTAGCTCCACCTCAGTCAATCCCAAATACAGGCATCCCTGCAAACAGCTGATTTCTGCCCCAGCCCATTCTCAAATAATTTTGTGAGAGAAAGCCTCTGCAGAGACAATATCAAACACAAACCTGAAGATGAAGGGGTCTCAGGGAACATTGCCTGCTCACATGAAAACTGCAAGCTTCTTAGAGCCTTAGGCATAAACAAATAAATATGGTTGATTGCTTAGATCTAACAAGGAAATTTGTTGAATGAGGGGTCCTACGGGCTCCATTCTCACACAGAACCAAGATTTTACTCATGTCAACAATTTCAAAGAACAATTACACCTCTGTTAGAAATACATGGGAACACAGCTCTCAACAGCTGCACTTTCAGTTAAATCTTCTAGAACTTGGCACATTCTGCTCAGTTTTCTTACTGATTGCCACAGCACTGGGCCTGAGCAAATGATGAAATGTGCTGAACACATCCTGTCACATCCATTGCTGCAGTGACTGCTTAACGTGGAAGAGGTTGTAAGGACAGCTCCTGCAGGCATCTCTGTGTGCCAAGGGGCACCCAAGTGACACAACAAAACATCTCCAGCAGGCAACAGGAAAGGCAGAATGAACCAATCCTGGCTCCTTAACAACACCTGGCCAGGTGATGAGAGAAGGCAAGGATGTGATGTCAGTCACTCAGTGTGAGACAGCTCAGTACCAGTAGGAACATTGCTAATGCCATCCTATATCCTTATGGTAGGCACAGCCCAACATCAGGTGCTTTAAAGGGACGTGGAAGGCAATCCTTGCCTCCCCAGCTGACTTGGCAAGGGGTTCCCTCATCACAGTGACCATGAGTGGCTGTCTCACCATCCCTAATACCTAAAGGTGAAATCTATATAGTGACAAGGGCCACCAGGGTCCACACACACTCCCTAGTGCCCACCTGGAGGGCTTTAACGGTGCAGACACTTTGCTCTGTTATAGAGTTTAATCCTGTGTTTCCAAAAAAGAGCAACAGAGCATCTAGGAACAAGTGCTAACCACAAACAACCTACATACAGGATATGCAACCTAATAACAAACACTGCTCAGAGAAAACTTCATTTCCTGATTACATTCTGTAATCTTGCAGCTGCACTATCACATTGCTGACTCATTGGCTTTGCATTTCTTCTCTGCAGAAGCAGTTTAGAGCAACAAGCTGTATTCTTTCCTCTTCTGCCTGCCTCAGAGGAAGCAACAGCTTGATAGGTAATGATAGGTATTGAAAAGAGAAAAAAAAAAAGGTTGTACTCATACTTTACCTCTAGTTTCCCATATTCTTCCTGATCATCTGCATTACCTTAAAAACATCAAAGAAAGGGTTATGCTATATTTTTTTTTACCTGAAGGAAAAAAAAGCTTCTTAAGACTTATTATACCTAAAAGCACAGAATCCAGAGAGGAGACACCTTTCTCATCTGCCTTACTTTCCAAAGATGAGGCTCATCCCAACAACCAAACATATTTTCTTTGATTTTGCTATACTAGAAAAAGTTTTTAGTTATTATAAGCAGGTGAGATCTCTTGAAACTAGTGGAATGCAATGAATTTATAGCAACAAGTGATGAACTGCTTGTGGATCCCCTCAAACAACCCCATCCTCCAGAGGCCTTCTCTACCTGTTTTCTTCTTCAGCACATTTTCATACACTGCTGTAATCTCATTCTGTCCAAATTTAGAGTAGTTTGAACATGTACAAGGTGAAACTCCTTAGAAAGGAGCAATTCACATTAATCTGCATCTTCCACACTCAGGGAGCAGCATAACACTGTTGTGAGTTTGCCATAGTGACACAGCAACAGCTGCAATTTCTTCTCTTAGTAGAGTGTTGGCAGACAAAATAGCCTGTGGAGCCAGGAGTCAGGCCTGCAGATGTTTCAGTAAACATTATTCTCTTTCCTTGAGCATACACTTGGATTCATACAAATAGATTTTGGTTTATTCTAAAATTTCCACAAAGATAGCCACAAAGGCTAGGTCAGCTGAACTTCAAAGCAGCTCTCAGCTGCTCTTGCTTGCACCACTGAAGCCATCACCATCCAGCAAGTCTTATCCAGAATTAGAATAATTGTCCTTTAATACTCAGGAACTATTTTTGGAATGTTTAGCCCTGCTGAGCACTTCTGGCTTGTACACCTCTCTTTCTGTGTCAATGACAGAGTAAGAGCTGAGCCAGCTCAGTCCAGCAGGTGAGACACCCTCGGGTATAGGGCAGCCAGTGGTTCTCACACTGCAAGGAGATGTCCCTGGCACGGGCAGGGGGCTCTGGGCAGCCTCTGGGGACATGGGTACCCCTGCACACAGGTCAGTGTGGTGACACAAAGCCACTACTGCTCCCCCATGACCCCCTCAGCCTGTCACCTGTGCCACACTACATGACCATATTCAATGACTGGCAGCAACTTCTATATGTGGTTTTTTTTATCCCCTACTTGGGTTTCAGCCATGAGCTATTTGCATATTTATATTATTTTTACAGTACTTTGTAGAAGGTCGAGACAGTTTCCTGGCTGTTGTGTTACATATTTTTAACATTCCTGCCTGTTCAATCTGTGGTTTTTGATGATGCTTTACTCAGGGCAATAACCAGAACCCCAACTCTGTTTGGGATATTGGATGAAAAAGCAACGAGGGACTTGTCTGCATGACACAAATCTACTGCATGAACTCAGTATCTGAGAATTTTAACACCAATTTCAACTATATTTAAGAACAGTTCCTTAGGTTACCTTGAGAGAGAAAGGGGATCCAGCCCCAGTTTCCAGGACTTAGGGAGTTGGAGGAATAGTTTTAATGTGTCAGGCCAAAAGTCTATCTAGTCTGGGATTTTGCCTCTGACAATATCTAAATGCAGATGCTTAGGCAAAGATAAAGGAAAATACAGTTATACTTCCATTTTCTATCCTCTCAACTATCCGTACTATTGTGCTCCCCAGGCAATTACTTAATGTTGAAGAACTCCCTGACATCTTTCTTCCATGGATTTGCCTATTTGTTTTTCTAATAGTTTCACACTTTTGGCTTTCCCCAAGACCTGTGGCAAAAGATGCTTCATCACTCAATTACATGTTGGAAAAAAGTACTTCTCATTTGTTAATAACCTGCTTGTTTCCTTGTTGCTCTTGTAAAGAGTAGTCATTCCCTTGTTTCTGCAAAGTTTGCCATTTTGCATGTGCCTCTATGTCTTTATCATATACCTATACCTTTTCCAGGCTGAAGAGTCAGTTTCTTTGATCTCATGTTGAAATTTTTTCCTAAGTCTGACCACTCTCCCCCTTTATCATCCTCCTATGTTTTACCACATCTTTTTTGAGATGAAAAATCCAGACCACTGTCAAGATGCAGGTGAACCACGGCCCTGTAGAGCAGCAATGTGGTTTTCATGCTGTTCTCTCACTAACTCCTGAAATAATTTCTCCTGACTATCACTAGCACTGATGTCTTCAGACAGTTGTGTTCTGGGGTCAAGTAGTATCTATTCAGAGATCACCGCAGCACACACAGAGATAGGAGTAATAGGTAAGGGGAAAACTTAGTCTAAATCTTCATTCTGAACACCCTGAATAGCTTTGCATCAGCAAGTTACAATCCACCCTTATCCAGATCACTTCTGAACATCTGCAGGGCCCACATCCACAGATCAATATGGGCATCACAGTTAGTAAAATTGACAGGTTTATATTCCTGCTTGGCTCACTCCCTTGCGTGGATATCATCTAATCCTGGCAGTTCTTTTACTGTTTGTCATCAGTTTGTTCAAGGATTTGGTCATTACTCCTCTTGTCCCCTGTGCTGAAAGGCTTGTAGGGCAAGGCCTTTTTTAAGCTGTTATACAAGGACACTAAAGAAAAAATTAATTTGTCAGGTTTCAGCCTTCTTTTGTACATCAGTCAGTGCTACAGACTCCATGTTTCACAAGAATTTGAAAAATGATTTATTGGTTTTCATTCCTTTAACAATGATTCATTGTTTCTCTTCAGATTAGTTTTGGCTTGGTCGATTAAATTTTAACCTCTTCCGTTTTCTTAGTTTGTTTTGGATTTACACTTTGTATAGGATGACTTTTTAAACTCCTGCTACTCCCAGTATTATAGTTACTCCCTTACTATACCATTGAATAATTCCAACTTGTATTTTCAATTTTCTTGACAAAAAACAAAAGGAAGTATTTTTCAGATAATTCTCCCAAAATTTGGGAGAAAGATCCCAATTCCTTCCTCCCTTGCTCTTACAGTTAATCTGTTTCAATAAGCAATTCTTATAGGCTGCTGTCAATCAACATTTTTTTTCCTTGATAAAGTTTTCAGAGGAACTGCAGCCACCATGTATATTTTTCACTAAATTAAAAAGCTCAGATGTGATCGTTTCTTCTGATTACTTCAAGAACCAAAACCTCCTAACAGTTTCTTATTTATCAGAGCACCTTATAATCCTCTGAAGATAGTGATCATCACAGCCTACTGCTAAGGTAAAGCACTATTACTAGTTGTCATTATTATCCTACAGGCAGAGACCTGAAGCATAGAGCCAATAAAGCCAAAGCATAAGCAGCATTTTCAGTCTTGAGCGCCTACGAAACTGTCAGACTGGTACCAAACATGGACTTCAGAGACCCAGTAAAGGGAATAAGGGCTCCCCTCTACCCTGAATATTACAGAAATCTCAACAATGCCTGGAATGCCAGGATGCTGACTAACCATTCACTTAATCTTCTATCACTGAAAAGAAGATGATCACGGCTATGAATTCAGAGAAAGCCTCTGTTCCTTGCTTGAATTTCTGCACCATTTTGGCACAGATCTCACTGCTAGTCTAATTATTTGGCGATGTTTCTCTCACCAGAATGCTTCAGTGCCTGAGACACAGTCTATCCCCAGAACAGTGAGAACCAGTGAATACATCTTCATCAAAAAATTATCAAACACACCCAAAACTGCATTTAAGATCACAGTTTTACTCACGAATTTTCTTCATCCTGCTTCTAAAACTCCTGCTATACACCCACCTTGCAACAACTAAAAATAGAGGTTCCCAAATACTGTGCAATACAAATTTTCAAAGGGCCTCCCAAAACTTACCTTCTGAGGAGAGCAAGCAAAGGAACAGCACACCTAACAATAGCTTCATGGTAACCAGCTCTATGAACTGATAATTCTGGAGTGCTGTGTGTTAGATGTTAAGGCTGAAAAGAAACAAATTCTCTTCCTTTTCCTGCTTTATATCTTAAAAGTTGATAACTCAGCAGCCATAAAACTTATTAGCTTCTACCTTTGGAAAGCAAACTGATGATGATATCTCAGTTCATTGCCCATCTAAGGGTCAAAGAAGCACACAGTTTCTCTCACTTCTTCAGACAGAGCTGGCCACTTTTCAGGAGAATTCTCAGCAAATCTAAGGACCAAGGTCACATGAGTCAGCTTCCAGCAGGGTCAAGGCTCTTTCAGGCAATACGTAACACATTAGTTTGGCATTTGTTCTCTCCCAGGCAGGGAAGGAGCCTCTGCTCCTGAGGTGACAAGGACAACTGAACCCTATGAAGCAGCCCACACCCACCTGAAGAGGAAGGTTGTGTTCTTCCTTTTATCGCCTTCCCTACCTGTGCTCCTTTCTTGCCTTCAACCAGACTCATGCTGTGCCTGTTTCTCTCCCACTAGTTCCTCTTCTGGCAGATTTTCCTTCCCTGGGTTGTGCCTCAGCAGTATTTGCCAAGACAGAGCAGTGCCAGACAATCAGGATCAGTAACTCTGCCCTCCCACTGCACAGGTCTCCAAACCCCTTGCTGTGACACTATTACAGTAGCACAGTCACTTCAAAAGAGGAGGCAGAAATGCCAGCCAGACTGCCATACAACACTCCTAGTGACACTACCACTGTGCCTCAATTACAGCGTCAGGGTCAAACCTCTGAAGAGCAGCCTGCTGTCCTCACACAAAATCACACAAAACAGAGTGACCTTTGGGCTCTTCTGAGCCCACGGACACCCAGAGAGAGCTCCTACATGAATAATGGGAGTCTGCTTAAGTAAAGAGCTTTAAATGCTTAAATAAGCCTCTACCACACCCAACTCAGGCAGTCTAACCCATCCTTCAAAGGGGGTTTTGTTTATTTTGGCTTTCTATTGTTTCATGACAGAAATTCTACATTCTTTGAAGGAACATGTTGGAGGTAGATCTTGTGCTCATTTCTTTTCAAAAACCAGGAATGCTATATTAATTCTGAACATGAGCAGCTATTGTTCAGAGCAACATGCAAGGAGGAATGTACATAGACAGGAGAAAGCATTCCTCCACCCCCTGAATCTCCATCCTCAACTCAGCAAAAACATAGCAGCACAAGGGGCTTCTCACCTCAGACACAGCTGCATGTTCAAGTCTGAGAGGGATCCTGCTTGGGGGTCTCACACCTGAAACAGCTTGACACCCAAACTCCTTTAACCAGTGAGGTAATGAAAAGGTAAAGCCTTACTCACTGTCAGGGCACAGCCCCACACCAGCAAGCCCTGCCTGGGCTGAGCTGCAGTGGAACTCCCAAGCACCTGGTGAGAAGGAGGGAGGTTCAGGTGAGGCTGGTCAGGACCATTATCACCTCTCAGTCAAGGTGGCATGGCAGTCTCAGCATGGATAGAAGCTACCTTTGGTGGGTTTTGTCATTACATCCAAGGGTTTGTGGCTGCTGCACTCCTCAAGGGAAAGCTCTCACTATCAAAAGTCTGAGAAAGAGACTTCTTGAAGACTTGGAAGTGTTTAAAACCCCAGAAAGATTCTTCCTCATTGTACACCAAGAAAAACATGAGAAGGAAGGTAGCAATAAGTCACTCATTTGCCATAAACCACAGACGAAAGAGTAAGTTTAGCCTTTAAATACTGTGACATGTTCCAGAAGCAAAACAGCATTAACTTCAAGGCTTGTAAATCTCTTGTAAACACTCCTTCCCACCACCAAAGTATAAAAATAGCTCCTAGACTGAATAGCAAATAAGAAGTGGCAGCAAAGATCAAAAAAGTTTGCAAAAAGGAGAAGAGAGAATTTTCTAGTAGATATAGAAGGTGTCAGAGACAAATTAAGGCTTTTACATGACTGCAAGGGCAAAGCTAGATGCAGCTACAGAAGGCAAGGAGGGTTGCAGACCATAAACCAACCCTCATATGATGGTATTTAGGAGTACCCTAGCAAACTCCACCCATGTAGCTGATTACCTAATGATCAACACAGAACACCCTGTGTCTTCCCTGAAGTGCCTTCTGCTGCTCAGGTGGGACAAGGAGCTAGCTAGGCCTGGTAGTGAACCCTGCCTGAATCCTGTGAGTCTTCCGGCTGCTTGTCATGGATGGAGAGGGCTCATAACACAACTGGCACAGAAGAACTTTGCGTGAGATTTGGTGGTGGAAAGCAGGAGTTTTGTGCTGTGGCATGTTCTCAAGCAAAGGACCTGTTTCACAGGTCTACACCCAACCACGCAAAACACCACAAAAAAAGGTCAAGTCCCAGTTACAGTTTTAAAGCCAGCAACACCCAAACAGGTGCTAAAGCATATTAGCCAAACCCTTTGGTTCGTTGCTACATTTTTAGATGACTTATAATAAACCTAAATCTTCACCTTTCATATC
Source organism: Dicaeum eximium (assembly GCA_013396995.1). Classification (NCBI taxonomy): domain Eukaryota; kingdom Metazoa; phylum Chordata; class Aves; order Passeriformes; family Dicaeidae; genus Dicaeum; species Dicaeum eximium. Next base: position 534,125 of record VWZP01010148.1, read on the forward strand.
TGGTATGGGAGCCACAGCTAGGAAAACCATGGAATTTCTTTTTAGCTTGTCTTCAAGTTTTTCCTTACCTCCTCTGTTAAATAGAACTTTTTCTGTCATTTCTTTTATTCATACAGAATACAAAAACCAAAAACTCTTTCAATCTATCTAAGTCCTCACCTATAAGACCGCTGTTTTAAAATACAAATAATGAAGGTATAGCTGTATATTAAAAGAAGAAAAACCCCAACAATAAAAACAATCAGGCAAAAAACTCCACAGCACTCAATCACTCATAATTAAACCCAAATGTTTGTACCTGTACTAAGTTAGGGAGGTATCTTACTCAATTGCTAACAAGCAGAGGCCATATATCAGTGGATAATGTAATTACAGCCACAAAACGATCACGTTACACTGGCATAGCAGAGGACTTCTTGTGGAAATACAAAGCAGACAAAGTTTCCATTTAATTTTCAGATAGAGCCCGTCTGCAACCTGTCACTGCTTCAGCTAATTCTACTGCCTTGACAAGGCATTAGATCTTGACTTTTTTATTTAGGAAGTATACCCCTGAATTATTCCATCTATGAGGCACCCATCTGTGATGGGTAGAACATGACAGTACTTACAAAAACGTCAGGAATAAATCATATACAGCAGCAAGACGTGTCATGTGTCCTTGTGATGTTGTGCAGTTGCCTCCTCTCGCCGTGATTCACACTGCTGGTAAATTTAGTGCATACTCTGGACCTAAACAGAAGATCCTCCTCCTCAGGGGAGCTCAGACATACAGCAGAGGGTGAGGAGATCAAGTGAGGCCAGGGGCAGCCAGGGACACGAATCGTCGGGCAGCAGTTCTGCGGCAGGAGAGCTGCACAGCTTGAAGGAGGCTGCTACCACCTGCCGGAGAGAGTGCAAATCCTCCAAGGAAAGAACAACACAAACGTTAAGGTGGAACTGCAAAGCACCCATCTGCCTATGGTCAGATTACTGAGAGTGGGCAAAAGGCCTTGTAATGCTTAGTGCACTCCTTTAGAAAACTCAGACTTTTGGAGTTGCAGGCGAGGAGGATATAAATTATTTCTAAAATGCCTTTAAAGAAGAAATCTTGGTGAAAAAAAAATGCAAATACAAGGCCTCAAATACACTTCCCTAAATCTTTCCAAGCTCAGTGCATGGTTGGACTCTTGAGTTTTATAGTTAGGATCTGCACAGCTGGTATAGAGACCTAAGCTGTGGCAGCAAGTACGTAAATAAGCAAGGTCACCACCACAATTATAGCCATGTTTTGGATGAGCTATGAAGCAATGCTCTCCTGCAAGCACCTACCAGTAGCTGAAGGCAGAAACATTACAACAAAAACTCCAATCCAGTGTTAATAATTGAATGAAACTTGAAATTTCTTCCTTGTGCCTTAAGTAGGGCACAACCTCCCACACAGATTGTTTGATTGCTTGCTGAGGGCGAAGCCCTTTAGCCACTCATCTGTGACTGGCACCAAAGTACAGCCTGAAGTCCATCTCCACAGACTGCTCGGTGCTGCTGAAAGGCTGGTGGTGTCCAGCCTGGACACAGCCAGGCCACAGGTCCTTCAATCCCCATCACCTGTCACAAAAACACGGTATGCCCTTTGCAGCAAAAGCTGGAACTATTCCTCACTGCCTATTCTAGCAGTTTCTGGGCCTTTGATACAGGTGAGCTGCAGATCATGTCATGGGCTGAAATCCTCCCAGCTCCTTGGGGCAGGAGCCCCTGAAGCCTGATGAAAGCTACAAGGCTGCTGAGGACTCTGAACAGCCAGAGGACAGCAGAAGCCAAGATTCAAAGATCCTCTGCTAAAGACTCTTTTTACTGACTTTTCTGTATTGTGAGGATTCGTTTGAGTCTATAAGCAGCAAGAAGCTGGGGAACAGACACTTCCTGTGGCCTCTTCAGTTGGCCCCTTGGTTATCAAATCAGGAGATAAAGCTCATTTCTGGGGAGCCTTGTTTACAGCCACAGACTTGAAAGGGTTCACCAGTGCTACCACAGCCTTGAGAAAGCAGTGCTGGCAGGAAGGCAGATAGAAAAGGGAAGCAGTCTGCCTGCCTCTGATAGACAGTATGGCATTTGGTGGCAGGCACCAGAAAATATGTGCTCCCTTCCCGTGTCTCTGGGTGAGTTCGTTGATGCTCACATGCAAAGTACCTAATTCTCAAATATTTGATGGAAATCAGGCACATAAACACTGCTGGGAATTGAAGAAGTCTCAAAGCGCTGTGGTTCTCTGTAAAATAAAAACATGAGTATTCCCTTTCTCCCATTCTGTTCCATTAAACTATAAAATTTCCAAAGCAGTGCCAGCTTTTGGCTGTTTGTATTCACGCCACAAAGGGGCTCAGTTTCCAGCCAGAGCTGTAATTGCAGCAGCCAGTGTGGGAAGCTCCTGACTCTCCTGTGCTCTCTGAAGCTCTTCCCACATGCAGGTGCAACACACAGACTCTGAGGGGTCAGCCTGTCAAGGTGCCACGGTGTTCCAGCCTTGCTAGTTCATCTAGTCCATGCACATCCTAAAAATCCTCTGTTTACCTGACTCCCCTGCAGAAGTCAGTTTCTCAGCCTGTCTTTACGAGTCAAAATATATTCCTTTTTGCATCATTAATACTTGTGCTGCTCTTGAAAAAGAGAAGACTGTCAAGTGGTAGCATAAGGATTGAGATGGGGAGAGGAGGTAAGGCTGCTTTTCCTCATGTGGGATGAGACTGTTTGACTTTTCTGGCTGCATTTGCACCAAACTCTTAGAGACTTTTACACACCACAGCCCTCAGGGTTGCTCAGTTTTCGTCCATTAGCAGCACAAGCTCCTGGAGCCAGGAGCATATGGCTTGGTGTGCTCCCTTCACACACTTCACACAACACCAGTTGTGACAAACACGTCCTCCCATCGTGGTGTTCACCATGTATGCAATGCTCTGACCTGCTCTCACCTGTTTTGTGGCTAAAAGAGCCAAAAATGGGCTGTCCAGGTCTCTGTCTTCTTGCTCATCAGTTCTTGCTCTCACTTGTTTTGTGGCTCAAAGAGCCAAACATGGGCTGTCCAGGTCTCTGTCTTCTTGCTCACCAGTTCTTTCACCCGATGAGGGGAGCTGCATTGAGGCAAGTGCATAGGTAACAGATCCAGTGCTTAGAGAAGTGGGCTGAAAGGCCTTTGGACACAGACACTCATTTTACTAAAGGACTGTGCAAGGGCAAGCAGCTGAGGCCTTCTGTAACTGTGAAGCGGTGCTCACAGAAACTAAATTTCCTTTCGTGAGGCAAAGAAATCACCGGAGAACAGCAAGCAAACATCATCAAGTCAATCTTAACCCCAAAGTCACACAGAGCTCAGCACTCCAGAAAGGGAAGCAAAGCAAATGGGCATAAAATAAATAGGAGGGGTGAGCACACAGAAACTACGGGAGCCAGACTGGACTGGAAATATTTACAGTGCAGGGCAGAAAGGAATATCAATGCTCTGGCTGGAGCACGAGGCCGGTGACAAAGCTGCGTGTGGAGGGTCACACCTGCTCTAGCCAGCTGTAACTCTCGCGGTTGCCACCAGAGGACACCCAATTCCCATATTTCCGCTCCTGAACACAACGAGTATCCTGACCCTTCGGCTGAGAGTGGGGAAAAAATGTCATGGCCATGGAGCTGTATCTCCAGTCCTTAGTCCAGGCCAGGGGATGCTTGATGTGACCTGCGTTTGTCCAGGAATACCATCACATCCTCCCTCAGTCAGAAGCCAATTCTAAGCTTGCATATTTTCAGTGACTGCATGCGTTGAAGGCCAGAAATAATACAGAAAATAACAGTGATTCAAACCAATGCTAGATGATTGGAGACCAAAAGCCACTGCCAGCTGAACAGATGCTCTTATCCCATATTTCCATTGAAAGAGTCTTCCAAAATTCACAGCACTGCCAGGCTTCATCCTGACATTTCAGCAGAATATTGCAATGCCATCAAGTGCTAGAGGCCTCTGTTTTTAAGATGGAAAGGCTGGGCTCTGGAACCAGCTATGGGTGCAGGCATGGGCCTGTCCATAGGATTTTCTGAACAATTAATGTGCACGTTATTATTTCAAGTGATCTCAATAAATTGCAAAAGCTGCTCAGAATCAACTGGATAAAATTCAATAAAAACACAGCAAAGTACTACGATTGGGAAGGAGAAATTAAATGCACAAATGGATGACTTGGAATAACTGGTTAAGCAGCAGTACTACACAAAAGGATCTGGAGAAATTAGAGTGGATCATATAATGAGTCAACAGTATACTGCAGCTGCAACAAAAACATTTCTTTTGGGATATATTAATGGAGTGTCGTAAGTATGCCACAGAAGGTCATTATTATGTTTTACTCCAAAACAGTGCTCACTAATGCTAAGCTTTGTGCCAAATTTGGGGCACTAGCAGTTTCAGAAAGATGGAGTTAGAGCAGACCAGCCAGCCCAATAGAAACCTTAAGGAAAGCTGGATGGACTGGGGGAGGTTTTCTTGGGAGAGAAAGAGAAGAGCGAGGATGGCAGCTCTGATCACAGGGGCTGTTCTAGCCAGCAGCAATTACCACGCATCTGTTTTCCCTGGCAGCTCGGAAGAAAGAGAGGCAGAGGGGTCCCAGATCTGCGTGGAACAAAGGCAGACACCAAATCTGGGACCACTTTAGATTTGATCTCAACAGGCATCTCTGTTTTTCTTACATAAGAGGGAAGTATGCAGGTGGGGGATGGGAGGGGTCACGAGTTTTGATGTGACTGTCAGTGGCAACCTGGAAACTTGCTTTCAGGTGAGGAATGGTCCTTTTAACACAACAAAGCGGCACACCCACGAGTGCATACACAGACCACACCTACTGGAGCCTGCTTCCACACGGTTGTTTGTACTGCAAGCAAAGGAGAAAATAAAGATTGGAGATGGAGCTTGCTTTTTGCCCATTCCTTCCCCCACCCCTCCCTGGTCAACCTGTCCCTAAGAATAGTACAGCAAGCCTGTTCACACATTCCTGCTTTCTGTGGCTCCTGGGCACCTTCGAGGTCCTGCTAATATCACTGCTGTAACATTCCCAGCCCTTAGACCTAGTTTCCACCAAACACCTAAACAAATTTGGGCATGTCCCCATTCAGCAAAGGCCTTAAGCTTATGCCTACATTTAAGCACAAGCTTCAGAGTGTGTGTTCCGTGGCTTCTGCAAACAAGGCCTTTACCTTAAAAAACATAGATAAAACAACTTTTCATTTAGCTAAGCTCAAATACTTCCCTCAAACTCCTTGAATCTACCTCCTCTCTGACACTGAAAGAGATGCCTTGCATAAGAAGACTCCCTTGCTTCCTCTCTGCTGTAATTCGTCAGCTCTTCCCTGCTGCAGGGCACGTACCTCTAGGGACAGATGAAATCTGTTCCTGTTTGTTACTGTGCAAAGCTAGATCTCAACAGCAGTGATAAAAGCCCTTGCACATCCTAGCTTGCTTTCTGATACTTCCCTTTTCTCTGGAATTCATACTCCTCACCCGCCCTTGCTCCCTTCCCCCTTCCCTGTTTGCTCATACTTCTGGAAAGATGACTGACGGCTAACCAATGAGTAAGACACTGCTGCACGTCATCACCTGTCTGCTGCAAGAAGGGGTGAACAAGTTCATTTGTCCACAGGTTAAAGTTGCCATCCTAACAAGGAGCATGTAATTGGGAGACCAAGCAGTGGGAAACCTGCCCTCTCTTCTCTCTCGTCTGGAGCTTTTAATTTCTCTTGTTTTCTTCATTGCGTACAGCACTTTATGCCTGCACAGCATCTTTCAAGTGAGGATCTCAAAGGGCTTCACAGACCTTAATTAAACCTCATAAATCCCTAATTGATAGATGAAAATTCTGAGTCACAAAAAGGTGAAGTGATGTGCTCATGGTGAAACAGTGAGTCAGTTGCGGAGCTTGGAGCAGGGCTATGGCGATCCCATCAGCATATTCCTCACTTGCCAGACTTCACAGAAGACTTGGCGAGTGAGTTCAACAGCTGCCTGATGCAGCTCCCAGTGGCCATTCAGCCACTGGTGGGGAACAGCCATCAATGGCATTTGGTGCTGTGGCACCAGACTGGCTAAGGGTGGAGGCTGGGGTGCAGGAGTACTGTATTCTCTGGGAACAGCCCCAACCACCCCACTCCCCGCTGACTGTGATCCTGAAGCCAGCCTGGAGCCCATGGCTCAGTTAATGGCTATTTCCAAATCCCAAGGGGGCGGCCACCAGTCCCTTCACCCTCCCCATATGGCAGGGGAATGGCCTTCATGTCCTGATACCTGCCTGTAGAAGCAATGCTATCATCCCTACCATGGGCCCACAGGGACACAGTGCAGCCTGCACCCAGGGAGCCAGGCAGGCACCCAGCCAGCTCCTGCCTGTCAGCTGGCCTTGGGCAAGTCCCTTCTTTTTTCCTCTGCTTCCCTCCCAAGCCTTTGTTTCACATCCACAGCATGTAGGCTCGGCAGGGCCGGGACCCTCCCGCCTGGGCGTTTGCACGGAGCGGCCCTGTCCGAGTGTGGCTGGGCCGGCAGGACGGCACAGCCCTGCCCGCCCATCCCTCCTCGGTGCCGGGGAGCCGGTCCCTCTCGGTGGACATCGTCCCAGTCTGCTTTCCAATTATAGCATTGCAGGGCTGCGACTGTGTTTAATTGTCTGCGTTTTATAAACACCAAACGGCCTTGGCTGACGCCCGAGTTAATGATCCCCTCCAGAAGCGACTTCGGCCGGCCGGCTCCCAGCTGGGCCCTCACCACGCCCACCAGAAAGGGGCAATTAAAAAAAGATGGGAGAGGATAAAAACACAGAAACACGACTTAAAAGATGATAATGCACCTGAGGAAATGACACATCTGCCCTCCTGTCTGCCAGCGAGCTGTGATGCCACTGCTGAGTTGGGCTTTCCTGAAGGCACCAAACAGCGGTGCCTCTGCTCCTCAAACCCATCTGCCTGCTGCGGCCAGAACCAGCTGCCCACACCTCAGCACCCCTTCTCAACCATCCCAGTGACCGCCTCAATCAGGGTCTGACAGCGGCACAAGCCCTGTAACAGAACAAACAGATCAGTTCACCTACCATGTCAAACCTACCTTTCTTTCCTCCAGGTTTTCCCCTCGCTTAATATTAGCAAAGGAAAAAAAAAACCCCAACACAACTCACCTCAAAAATGCAAACAGAATAAATAGCCAAGGCTTTTATGTTAATGCAAGAGTCATTGACAGCATCAAAACAAATGGAAAATCTCTGGGTCAAATTTGCAAATGATGTAAATAAGCCTGTTGAGTTTCTGCGAGGGGCACAGAGTGACACACAGTATATAGGTATATGTGTATATAGGTACATGTGCTGCCCTCATTCCCTCCACTACCACATCCCAACTCAGTGGCACAACGGACACTGGAAGGGGAGCAGATGACACTTCACTAGGATTTGTACGTATCACCGCTAAAGCTCAGCATTTCTATTTTAAAAAGAAAGGAAGAAAAAAAAAAAAACAACAATGAAAAACCCAAACAGGGCGAGTGCACAGCTGCAAGGCGGCTTGGGTAATTGTGCAATGCTGGGAACTCTTAGGTAGTTAATAATTATACTCAACCTTCGGTCTAGTTCCTAACAACACCCCTAGGCGTGTCGCTCTTACAGAATAAGGGCACACGCCCTGCTGTGTCTCCTTGCTTAACAGGAACACAAAGTACAGTAGTAGGAGGTGTTTCCTTGAACTCTGAACAATTGGACATTTAAGGATTAATTACTGTTAAGGAGCTTTGGACTGGCAAACACACTAACTCAGCTCTTGGCTGCATCTCCCAGCCAAGTTCTCTCAGTCATTCCAATTAGACATTCTGATACCATCTTTAATTATATGATCTCACATGCTATTTTTTTTTCTTCTTCTCCTTCTTTTTTTCTTCTTCTTCCCCTGAACCCCTGTCTCCCGCAGCACGCCGAGAGGGCAGAGCACGGAGGGGTGAATTGGCGGTGAGGAAGGCGCCGGCCTGGGAGTCGCTCCTCTCCAATTCTCTTGGTGCAGCAGCAAGACCATGCACTGTTGGGACCCGAGGCGATCGGGACCCGAGCTCCCCACGCTGCTGAAAACACCCCAGGTCTTTCACAAGAGGGAGGAAAGCACTGAGCCTGCCGCAGCTCCCTCGCTGCTGTGGGCAAGACGGGACGCATACTGCATTTGTCAGTATTGACTGCAGCCTGGCCGCGCCGAGCGCGTGTGCGTGTGCAATATATACACACATTTGCTCTCCTGCACACACCGCGATCTTAGTGAAACAACAGGAGGAGCATATTGCATGTTATTAATGTTTTTCACCTTTGTAAACATGGCATTGCTGGGGCGCTGCTCCTGCGCCCCGACGTGAGGCGCCCAGCGGCGCTGTGGGCCTGGCGCCCTCCCATCCTCCTCCGACCCAGGGCCTGCCAAAAGCTGCTGAAGCTGCTTTGCATTCAAGCTGATCCTGTCGGACTGCAACATCCTTCCTAGGAAGGGGTCTGGCTACATCCGAGAGTCAGGAACCGACATCACCTTTTTTTCAGTGTGCTGTCATTAGGTGCCCGTGCTGCGGCAGCCCCCCCTTCTCCAGATGCAAGCAGGGAAGTTTTGGGCTGCGTGCTTTCAGCTGAAACGCTGCTCTGCTGAGCTGGAAATTCGCTATACCCTGAGGTCAGCCGAGGTTCACTAAGCTGGGGAACTCCTTAAATGGTATAGTCTGAAAAGCCGTCGCCCTTTGTTTTCGCAAGCAGCACAAGGAGAGATGGGCGACCGTTCCCTAAATCCCAGATTCCCAGCCTTATGTGAATGTGGGGGCAAAGAGGCAGCTGGTCTCTGCTTTTCCCAGCGCCAGCCTGCTCCCTAGAAATGGCTCCAAGATCCACCCCTGCCTCTACGGGCCAGAAGAACTGGTTGGCCTCAGCCGGGAGGGTGCGCGGCTCCCGTGCCCGCCCCACGCTCCCGGCGCTGGTTCCTTTCGCCCTGGCTCCCATCCTGCCGGGGTCTGTGCCCTGCCGGGGTCTGCGCTGGCCCGGGGGCATCAGCAACCACTGAGCACTTCATCGCCTCTTCCAAAATCGGGGGAGGAAAGGAGGCCCTGACTGTCCCACGGGCAGGCAACAGTACCCCACACAGGGAGGAGCCCTCTCCTCCCGGCTCCTAGGCGTTCCTTGCTGATTCAGAGTCAACATAATGGGGCTGAGATGGCGCCATTGATCCTGCTGGGCAGGCGGAGCCGCTATATGGTAGGGATTAGTAATGGCTTTCTTCCCTATGGCACTGGGTCACAGGATTTAGCCCTTTGTACAGCCCCACAGTAGAAACAGTCTGCCTCCCTCCCTGCCACCAGGAACGTGCCTATGGAGCTGCCACTGCTCCTGGGGAACACAGAAATGGCAATAGCTGCACAAAAAAAATTAGGAGTTTGTAGGCATGTGAAAAAAGAAAACCAGAATTGGAACCAGACAGTCACCAGTGGTGGAGGATAGACCTACCCTACTAAGGCAGCCAACCTTACTGTCAGGAGGTCCTTCCTTCAGTCCTCTAGGACAGGCAGCCCTATGCAATCAGGGTCCTCCTCCACCCAGGTGCATCTTGGAGGACCTCAAATTGCCAAGATCTTCACTGTACAACTCCTGCTCTGTGCCACCACAGGACAACCTTGCTCCTTGTAGCTGCCTGGGAAGAGCCTGGCCACAGGTGTCTACAGCTCTAGCAAAGCCCTCACCTCCACCAGGATAACAAGAGCAGAGGGAGGAAGATCATCACTGCAGGATGAGCACCCATCCCAGCTGCAGGTGCTGACAGAAGAGGACACCTGAGGTCAAGGGAAGCACCTGAAGCTGATGTTTTGAAGGCATCACTCTCCTTTCCTATTCCCTCCCTTTTACCACAGGCAGCGTCACAGGCAGATCTTCATTTCCTCAGCTGCCAGAAGCGGAGAATGTAATTAGATACCAGCATGGCCTCAGAACACTGCTCAGAGCGGAGATTTAATCTCGGTCCTTGTGGCTCACAAACACTGTGTTCAATGGGAGGCTACAAAAAGCAGCCAACATCTTCCATCACCTCCGTGACCTGTAGCAGCCAGGGAGGAGTGAAGGGTTGCAGCCTTTCAAGTCAGCATCAGCCTAGAACAAAGGCTGTGGCAACCAGTTCCTGAGGCATGAGGCTGTGGTGCTGCTCACTGCTGGCCCTGATGACCTGCCCGAAGCTCTGGCTTTGAGGGGTCAGAGGGCTGTGCCTGGCTAGACCATGGGGCAATCTCAGATGAGAAGGGCTCATGAGCTCACCTTTCCCCTGGATTATTCATGGGCCTCTGGCATGTGGGCCTTTAAAGGCCACAGGCTGGTGTCTGTTGCTCTACCCTCATTAACATGAAACAAACAGTTTCAAAACTAAATCGAGTACATTTCAGAGTGGTAATATGATGTCAGCAACTCAAACAGGAATCAGTGAATTAGAGTATCCAGTGCTGGAATAGCTCGAGCTACCCAAAGGAAAAGAACTGACCTATTTCCTCCCTTTGCCCAAACTCAGCATCTCCTGCTGTGGAGGTAAAATCAGTAATCACCAGCAGGAGTGTGTGTGTGTCATCATTAGGAGCCACTGATGAATTTGCCTGAGTCTGGGAGCCCAACCAGGATTACAGAAACAGGGTGGGGGGCCAGAGGGAGCTCTGCTCAGTACATGGATTGTGCCTGACCCACAAGCTCACCTAGGATCGTCAGCTGTAGATCCTTATTTACCTTTCCAGGGAACTTGAAAAACTACTTTTGTCTGAGAGGGGGAAAACAGTAGGAGAGCCTGCAAAAGGCAAATAGGCAACAGTTCCTGGCACTGCCTGTGGACTTGCAGAGAGTCATTTGTGGGATGCAGGATCTAGATCACAACCATGTAAGGCCTGTCTCCCTCTCTTCCCCCACGCTAGCCTGTGGAATGGAGCATGCAAAATTAAAAAGGAAATCTGAGACTCACACTGTAACAAGCTGAACAGTTTACATTCTTGTCTCCCATGATAGCCTCCTCCCAGCTTAGTCCTTATCTGTTTGACCTTGCATAGCCAGCATCAGAAGGCTGATATTTAGTACAGAGGAATTCTGGGGTTCAGATGAGATAGCACTGTGAAGGGGAAAGAAATATGCTCACAATATGTTCCTTCAGGACTATGTGGAATGAAAAGCAGAAACACAGAATGGTTGAGGTTGGAAGGCATCACAGGAGTGTCCAGTCCACCCTTTTGCTCAGGCAGGGTCAGTTAGAGCAGATTGCTGAGAGCCATGTCCAGTCTAGTTTTAAATGTGTCCAAGGATGGAGACTCCACAAACGTCCCTGGTCAGCCTATGCCAGTGTTTGACCACCTTCACAGTGAAAAAGTTACTTTTGTGTCCTCTGTTACAAATTGTGACCATTGCCTCTCATCCTGTCACTTGGTACTACTGGGAAGAGTATGATTTTATCTCCTTTGCTCCCTACCCCCATAGGTGTTGACACACTTTGGTAATGTCCTCCCTTAGCCTTCTTTTCTCATAGCCAAATATTCCCAGCTGTCTTGGCCTCTCCTCCCAGCCTTGTCCTGTCTTCATCAAGGAATATCCTCCTGAGGTTAAATTTGTTAAATCTGTACTGGAAAGGGAAAAAGAGGAACACATATGAAAAACTTTCATTTAAACCTCAGCCCTGTGAAAGGGTGCCAACAACTTCCACCCATCTGATAATCCATCTGCTCATTGTCCTGACACTGGCCAGGCACTGCTGAATGGGGGCCTCACTAGTGCCATGTGAGACTGAGCAGAAAACACTTGTTATGATGATATGAAATATCAGGACACAGAGACATCAGTAGAATAGGACCATATCGTGTGGTGGTTTGGTTTCTTTGTTAATGCATCATTTTTTCCACTTTGGGGTATCTGATGCAATAACCATGTCACTGTTTTTCTCTGTTACATCCTTCCCACATGGCAGTGGAAACATCACTTCAAACCAGTATTCTGGATGCCCTCCTTTCCCCCACACTCCCACTCCAGCTCTGCTTACCATTAAGCTTTCTTCAGATTTAACACATGCTTATTCTTTCCATTGGCTGCAGAATTTCTGCAGTGTTCCTGTAGCTGCTCCTGCAAGTTCTAGATAAATTTTTAAAAGTGAAAAAAGAAAAAAAAATCACCAAAAGCCTTAATCTGACAACTTGAGATCCTCTGGCATGATATATTCAGGCAATTCCTCTAGGCTTTCTCTAGCCACAAAAGCTCTGTTCCAGGTGGAGTCTGCACTCCATGTAAGAAGACCATGCTACCCACACATGCTGCTTGGAGAGAGGAGCCAATGCTTCAGTCAATAAAAAATATGACCACAAGGAGAACTCCTGAGATGAGTGTCACTCATCATTCTGGGAATGGGAGAGGCCAAAGAAGAGCCTCTTTTCATTCTTGCACTAAAGACATCATTGGGATGTATGCCGATCCTGATGGAAGAGTTTTTGATGCAGATGTCCCTCACAACCTTTCCTACAAAAGGAATGGGTGATCTCTCTTCCAGTACAACTCTGCCTACCCTGTGGTAAGATACAGATCACTCCCTCTCATCACAGGGTTGGGGCATTGCGGGGTAGAGGGAGGACGAGCCTGTTTCAGAAGGAGGGGAAATTCCCTATGTAAAGTGATCTAAACCAAGGTGAGGATGTTAGGAAAAACATAATTTCCATGTCAATGTGGTAGAATTTGGCCTCCCACAGCTAGAAGACTGGTGGAAAAGAGTTTGCTCTGCTGTGCGATTTCATCCTTCCAAACCAAGTTGCAGTAACTGCTGTGGACGTTCCGGGGTGCACGGCCAGTGGTGATCAAAGGCAGTCACAGCCAGCCACTGCTGGGAGAAAATCAGGTGGGAGGCCAGGCCTCGCAAGCAGCATTTGCAGTCGAGCAACATTAAACCTTTCTGAAGGGTGCTGTCAGCAAACAGCAGCTTAGGGAGCAAGAACATATCCTCCTGTTAGCCTTTTTTTGGGAGGGGGTGGAGGAGGAACACGCTGCCAAAGGAGCTGCTCTGACAAAATTGAGGCTGGATGCCTCTGTGCAGCAGCGTAATGGGAAAGCCCTTCAAGAGGCAGGAAATCCTGGAAGCACTCCTGTTGGAGAGGACTTGTATGCAGCAGGAGATCAAATGGGGACTCCCCCATGCCTGAGGCCCAGTGGAGATAGATATTAAGAGATGATGCTCCTTTGGCAGATTTGCTTGTAGTTGCCATGGCCCCCAGAATATCTGTTCTTTCCTTTATCCATACCAGGACAAGGACATTTAGAAGAAGCTTCCCATAGGCTCTCCCTTACCCCTCTGTCATCCTTGACCCTGCAGAGAACCCTAAGGCTGGGTCCTGCTCTAAAGCTCAAGCCCTCCTATGCTGATTTAATGTCAACTTTCCTACAGTATGGATTCCTGAGAGCTGAGCTCATTTCACACAGGCATGTGCATGTATTCCCTCTTCTGGTGACTGATACCTCCAGCATTCCCTCTAGCTTCACAAATAGTTTCCATGCACCTTATAACTTAATCCAAAATCTTTCATCTCCTTCCCCACAAAACTGTGAGAATGCAGCGGTTAAAAAAAAAAAAAAAAAGGGAAAAAGAGGGTAAAAAAACCAAGGGACAGGGACCAGCAGGAAACCAGAGCAGACATTACTCCTAAGGAAGTCCATGAGTAAGGAGAAGCTTGGTCGGGTGCCAGCTTGGCAGGCCATGATTCACCTATCTCCTCCCCACTGATGTTTCATTTTGAACTGAATATGACATCCTCCACTCCTAACCTGATGTATTTGAGTTCCTTCCACTCCAGAGGCTGGAGCTTTCCCCAGGCATGCCAGGGAATTCCATCTTAACCTCCTCCTTGCTGCCAGTGAAGCAACCATGCTCCTCACGCCAAGTATTCAGAGCAGAAGCTTTGACTCCTTCCGGTTGAAGAGATTTAAAACAAGCACACAAAAAAAGTCAGCACACATTTTTTACCTCTATCCCTTTCATTTTTGAAGCTGAGATGAAGGGGTTAGTGATTTATTTGCCTTTTTGCCCAGGTGGGCTGTTCTGCCAGCCTCTGCCCCATCTACCACTCCTGCAGGTAACAGCTGTCAGGATTGCAGCTGCTCTTGTGAAAGAAGCCTGGAAATGTGCTGCAACCAGGCAGCTGGCAATGCTGAACCCATTTGTTCATAGTGAAGGAACATGCAAGCTTTTAATTGTTCATGGCAAAGGGAGCTTTTTAATGACTTCAATTAACAGAGAGAACTCCAGTTAGTTCTTGCTATACAAAAGTGTCCACAATGTCATTAAAACGAGATTTACAAGTGTCATAACTCTCAGCAGCATAGTCAACAATACAGCCAATCATTACAACTGAGCACCAAAAGAGAAGGGGGGAACATCATACCACTGAGGAACTGGATGAAAAGAAAGGAATATGGGGGGAGAAGGTGCAGAGGAAAAAAGAAAAGTCATTTTTTCTTTTCAGTGTAGATTGATTTTATTCTACAAAATGCTACTCAGTTAAAATTGTAAAAGCAAAACCATTTTAATATGTTCTTTCTTTTGTAGCAGCAAGCTTTCTCTAACAAGCTTTTTTTTTTAGTGCAAATACTGTAGGCCTGTAATTCAGTAAAATAACAAGAACAGAAAAGAGACAACACCAGAGAGTGCCTCAGAGCTGAAATTCCCCAGGACTGCAAGAACAACACCAAGATCACTACGAGCAAAGAAAGGTCCCACTTCAGCAGTCATCTTTAAGAACCTCTGTGGCAGAAACTATTTCACTGCAGACAGACAGTAAAAAAGAAAACCCATGATCTAAAACTTTTGAGAAAAAAAAAGATAATGGTGCCCCCAAACCTTCAGCAATCCTCATGGTCACCTATTAGTCACTGAGACTTCATTTCACTACTGACACCTGCTTCACAGCAGCAAAATGCTACTGATGCTTTCAATTTGTCCCAGGTGAGTGGAATCAGAACCAGGCCCTTTCTGTATCTGAGGATCTTAAAGCAGACTTTAGTGACACTAGTAACTTATCGCTCTAATAAAGATGCACTATCCCTTACTGATGTTACTTTGAACTACACAGTATATCAAGATATGTACAACAGTTTCTCCTCTCACTGAGCAAAAACAATTGGATACCTATTTCCTACACATTTTAATATGGTTTTAACATCAAGTAACCACAAACAAGAAAGTGGAATAACCCTTTAATCATACAGGATAGGAGGGGAACAATTAAGTAAAACAGGATTGGATTTTATTATTATCTTCTATTCTGAGATTTGTCCTGAACTCCACCTACTGTTCACAGAGGAATGATAATGCATCTTTAAAAACATATCTCTTTTTACATTTTGTACAGACAACAACAAAACTCGGATTCTTTTATTTAAGGAATCAAAAAAAATTATTAGCCTAAAAAAAAAAAAAAAAATTGTAGTATTTTTAATGCTTTCTTTATTATATCCAAGTCTTGAACAGAAAAAAAAATATGTAAACATGATAAATAAATAAGAAATAAATGTATATTGTTCCCCCCACCTCTTAAAATGTTTGACTTGGCCTTCCTAATGAAAATAAACTTGTGTCATGATAATAAGATTTCTTACATTTCAGAAGTCTGTTTAAAATGAAAAAAAAGCAACAACCAAAAGGAAAAAAAAAAAAAGGCAACAACCAAACACCAGGAATGTGATTTGGGTGGATGTTAAATTAATGGCAGGCAGATCTGCTGAAGCAGGCACAAGACAGCTGCCTGCCAATAAATAATAAGAGACCAGGGAGAAGGGAGGTGTCTTAGGTTTGTTTTCATTTTGTTTTTTTTTTCTTTTCATTTAGGATGAAGGCCAGGTGGATCCTACATACAGTAAGCAGCAAAATTAAAGGTTCAGATGAACTAAATAGATCATTTAAATAATAATTATAAAAACACAACAGAGAGCTACTGTCCCCAGCATGTTGGTCCCAAATCCCATCACACCACAAGTGGGTTGAGACTTACCCAGTCTCCACATCTACAAGAAAGGAATATATGAAGGCAATGCCACAACTGGGAAAGGAGAAGGAGGAATGAGGGCAGAGCTGGAATGGCAAACATCACCTAGAAGCTGAATGTTTCCTTCAATGCAGCTGCTACTACTCCTCTCAGTTTGGCATTGTTTAATTTAGGATGTTAGGCGAGGCTTTGTAGGGCCTGTCACCAGGGGGCTGACCCAATACCAGCTGAAATTCCCTGGGCCTTTTTCTATTGACTTCAACAACTCTGTCAGCACTAGTTACAACAGCTCCCACATCCCCACTACATGCAGAACATGGAGACACTACATTTAGGAATCAGCAGGGAAGGTGCTCACGGAAAATAACATTTTGGGCATAGGAAGGGCAATCAGTTCCCAAAGAGCACACCAGAAAACATGAAAAGAAGAATGCAGGGCCAGACAAAAACGGGAGTGAAGTTGTACCTGCCTGCCAGAAACTAAACAGAAGTAAGGCTGATCCACCAAATACAAAAGGCTGGAGACCAGCAATCCCAACACAGACATTCTTTGAGAGACTTGAGGGAGAAAACAGACAGGCACAAGGTATCTGGGGCCTTTTCCAAACAGAAAATAGTCCTCTTTTTTGAGCAGTTTCACATGGCTCCCATCAGTATCACAGGTCAGGAAAGGGAAGCATCTTGTCCTGTTTCTGAGCAGGTCAATGACCAGGCAGGAGGCAGTGGACAAGGACCAGCTGCAGCTCCTTTTGGCAAAGATTCAGTGACCAGAAGCAAAGGTAGGTTTTTGTTGTTCCAGCAGTTAGATCTGAGGAGACACCTGACTTCCTGAAACCCCTACAAGGGGTGGATGTTCCTGGTCTCACAGGAGACAGCAGTCCTGGTCAGCTGGCCTCAAAAGTAGCTGCATCATTTTAGGACTCACCCACCACTTGTCAGTGTTGTTCTCCTCAAAAATGTGTGGAAATGACATGCAGAGACATTTTATTAACAGTTTTAGATTCTCAGTCCAGAGTGGCCCAAACAAGCATTTGGCAAAATGGAAACAGAGAAGCTGTAGTTTCACCTAAAGTGGTATCATCTATGTAAAACCCTAGGAAAAGTGTATCCTCTGTGCTAATTATAGGAAATTTAAATCTACTTTATTAGAAAGGAAGTTTTGATGTACATATAAGGACAATACAACTCCTTTACTAATTTTACTTTCTGTGTAAGCTCCATTTGAAACCTCTAGCACCAGTATGAAAATGGAAGTGTATAAGCAATATAGAAAAAGGCTGAATCCAATCAGCTTTATGAAGCCAAAAGATCACTCACATGTTTCTGGCAGTTTGGTAAATACTTGGGTTAAAAACAATACTTTTAATAAAAAAGCCAGTCCACCTTTAGAGCCAGAATAGTGTCCCTTTAAAATTATTCAAGGAATGGGCAGTGGCCAGACTTTGAGGGAAGTTAGCCCTGCTGAGTTAAGTTCCAGTTCAACAATACTGAAACCTATTAATTCCCAGTGGAGTTGGTGAGGACTGCAGCAGTTTTGCATCTCATATGACTAGCCCTATAATTGTATGTTGCATTTCTCCAGGTCCAGCCTGAACAAGAAATGCCCCAGTTTCAGTTGGTTGATTTAAAAAAAAAATTTTATATATATATATATATGTATATATGTGTATGTGTATATAAAAGAAAAAGACAATCTCACACCAAAATAAATAGCTGCCACTACAGCTTCAACAGGCAGGACCAAAGAGCTATCTCCTAAGTGGTTCAGCTGGCAAGCTGGGCAACCCTAGGGTGCACAGGGTCACGGTTTGCACCGTGCTTTGACATCAATAGGAATTGAGCTTGGCTCCAAGTGGAAATAGATTACACACATTACTGTTTTCAGTAGTGAACATGAGCACTGGAGAGCTTGTGCCCTCTGTGAACACTTAGTAGTAGCAGTTCAGCCCACAGGCGAGAGAAGGACCCAAGACTAGGGAAAGAGCCCTTTGGTTTGGTTCTTTGTCTTCAGGCCAATCAACCACAACAAAACTAGATCAATTGGAATGCAAAGAAAAACCAGAGGCCAAAGACCAAGGTGCAAATAATGCTAATCGATTTTCCTCAGCTGTCAATTTGTCATTTGCCAGAGCTTGTCAGAAGCTCTGTTTTAGTTCAAACAGGTCAACACTTTATCCATGCCATTCCTGCCTGGTCAGGAGCTGAGGCCTTGTGGCCTGTGCTGTGCTGGTGGACATGTGCTGCTTTGTTTCCCAACAATGAAAAAAATCAGCAAGGGTACAGCCAGCTAATTTCAGTGTCTCAGCTGCTGTGCCAGTCTCCAAGCTAGATTTATAGGCATGTGGTGCCGCCTCATTTTTTTTTTTGTACCATGTTCTGCAAATATGGCCAAGGGGAGGGGAAGATTTACTAACAGGAAGAGATCAGCCTCTGAGTCAGGAGCCCTGATGGGAAGGAAGATGTAATACTCCCTAGACAGCAGGCAGCCCAGGAAAAGTAAACAACAAGCAGTAGACTTGATATCCAGCAAACTAGGGTAAAACCCTGCCAGTGACTGGTAAGTGCCAGCCCAGCAGCTTTTCTGATGCTACTTTAGCCCTGAGATGCTAACTTGGTTTTTTGAGGAGTCCAAGGGGATAAATATATGCACATTTTTAAAAATAAAGGCTTCCACATGAGCCTTCTGCTGTCTCTGTGCCTCGGGCTAGAGACTACAAGCTCTGCCCTTGCTGCTGAGCTCTTGGGCTCCTCTTGGTCCCCCTATCTCCTGGTCCTCCCAGCTGTCATCCTCCTGTCTGGGCAACCCTACATGTTTCCCACAGCTATTCCCAAGAGGAAAGATCCTAATAAGACTTTAGAGTTCAGAGCAACTGAGTGAAATGTAATGGGATTGACAACATTGGAAATTATATGCAAAGAGAGAGAGAGAGCGAGCACGCAAGAGAGAAGTTGTAAGATCAACTAACCAGAATGATTTAAGCACAGAGCACAACTGATCAAGTCAATCCACAAAGGAAAGGGACGACTAGCAACTGTCTGCAGCTTGCCTCCAGTCCTGGCCAGGAGTGCTCCCCGAGTCCACTACGGCCACAAAGAGGTTTCCATAGGCAGTCCCTACAGAGGGGACATCACCCTCTCCAAACAACCCTGGCGTGTCAGTCCCACCCTTGCCGTTTCCTGCCTCCAGGGAGCTGGCGTTGGTCCTCACTCTCCTTCCTGGAGCTGTAGCACTTCCCCATCCTTGTTCTTGCTGCCCTTGTGCTTGAACAATCCTGTGCCTGTCTCTAATCCCATGGAGGGGGCTCCCCCCATGGTGCTGTGGGGGATGTAACACACTGGCAAAATGGGGGGCCGCAGGGGGATTACAACGCCAGCAAGGTGGGAGAGTTCAAGGAATCTGAGGACTGGTCCCCACTGCTGCTGCTCCTCCGGTGAGCTTTGGAGCAGGACTCAGAAGGGGAGAGAGGAGACTCCTGATCCAACACGTTAGGGTAGGTGAACACCAAGTTGGAAGAGCCAGGAGTGATGGCTGGTGTTGAGGTCACCACAATGGGAGTGTTGAGTGCCTCCTCCCCATAAAAACCTCCAGCAATGCTGATGGGCTTAATGACAGACCTCTGGGCTTTGTCAAGGACCAAAGAGGAAGATGGGATCTCTTCCTCCACAGGCTCCTGCTTCACCACCACCGCTCCACTTGCTCCAGTCCGAATGCTCTGGAGGCTGCTGGATGGTGGGCTCCGCCGTTCCTCGGGGCTGATTTTGCACACGGGGCTGTGAGCCACTAGCATGAACTCCAGCTTCTCCTTCTCCTTCTGGAGCTCGGCAATCTCCTTTTGCAGCACTGACTTCTCCTCCTCCAGTACTTCCGTTTCCTGCAGATAAAAGAGGAATAAATAAATAAAATAGCAAAGGCTCTGGAACTACTCCTCACCTGGAACAGGGCCACCAAGTCCAGATCCCATCTGGCACCGGCAGATACACCCCAGTCTCTTTGTGAGCCAAGCAGACACCAGGTCATTGCCAGTCGAGCATCTTGTGTTTCATGTGTCTATTTGTAGGCTATTCCCAAACGTCACCAATCTAAGGATTATAAATAATCGCATGAACTAGCCATAATTTTCTGATGGCTAGTTTTTGCCACTCTGTCTTGGCCTGTGACTTCAGTCTTCTCTCTTGCTTTCTGCTTGACAGACACCTTAGCAGAGGACCCACATCTCCTCCCGTTGTTTTTTTATGTTAGGCTAGTAATATCCTTTTCACTTTGATAGAGGTAGTGTATAGCAGTCTCTAAACTGTTTCCATTTTATTTCTGTAGTGCATATTCCGGATGAGGTCTGACACTTGTCTAACTCTTGCCCAAAGGACTAACACTGGATCACCCCTTGATGCATCCTACAATTAATACATTTACCTTTCCAATGGTCACATCAAACAGATGGATCATAGTCTGGGAGCAGCCAGTACCTCCTCATGTGAGGAGCTCATAACTTCACAAAACTCACACTCAACCCTTCAGGATATGACTTCCCACTTTGCACACTCCTCTCACTTCTATCACTTTAGTCACAACATTTCTACAGGATGTCCTGCCTCCCCTACACTGAGAACAGCTCCTAATTGGAGGCAGCAGCGCATTTCACAGGTGTGCTTACACTGCTGCTGTGCTTGTTAACAAGATCATTGGATAAAACCAGGCTGGTTCTTGACCAGGAGCACTGGAGCCTTTCCTTCAGCTTATTTCACACAACCCAATCTTGTCTTCTCTTTAACAAGTGCCTTACCCACCCTTTGGTTCTTATGCTCAGCTCTACCTTCTCCAGCTTTACTAATTATTACTCGTACAGCATTAGGGCACACGTCTCTGTGGTGCTTCCTTTTTGAAGGAAGTCACTTACTCCCCCACCTCCAACGGAAGAGTAAGCCTAAAGGGTATAGCTCTGATAGGTACACATAACATCTGCCTTGTTTTCTACAGCTTTCAGATGATCCTGCCTTTTCAGTGTTTTTGTCCTTAAAGCCTGCCTTTGAGGCACACACTGTCTGTATTTCCCCTTATGAAAGGTGACCAGAGTCAGGGAGACTTGTGCTAGTTGAGAGGTGAGAAGGGAAGAGAACTCCTAGAACATTTTGGGCACTCAGCAAAGAGAATTTCAGGGTCCTAAGCTCCAGGCCCAAGTCCCCTTCATCAGCTACTGTTGATGTAGGAGCAGTATCCTTGGGCAGCCCTGGACGAGGAAGGCAAAGTGTATTGGAAGCATCTTCCTCAAACGTGCTGGTGGAGGAAGGACAATGCCCTTGGAGCTGGTCAGAAGGGTGGGCAAAAGGAAGGAGAAATGTATGCTGGGCACGTACCGCCTGGAGTTTCTCTGTTAGCTCTCGACGCCTGTTACGACACTTAGCAGCTGCCAGCTTGTTCCTCTCTCTCCGGATCCTTCGCTTCTCTTCTTCCTCAGGTGACAGCTGTGGGCAAGTGCCAAGAAAATCCAATCAGATCTGAGCAAGGCATTCCTTTAAGTTTGTGAGGATTTAACCACAATGCAAAGGAAAAAAGCCTGATCCAGCAGGATGCTGAGGCCTCCCCTTCGTCTCTGGTGTCAGCAGAAGATGAAAGCACACAGTATCTCTGCCTGCACCAGGTCTTAGCAGAAGGGAGAGGAGAAGGAGCAGGGCACAGGGAGAAGATTGTGTAAGAGGACAGTGAATCTGCACCAAGGCCAAACAGATAAAAGATGCTCTGATTGTTTCACAACTTGGGTGGTACGTTAAGCAAAACCAGAGCACAATGTTGTAAGTGCTTCTTTCTTGAAAGAAAATATCTGCTGCTTCCCACACAAAAATAGTTGTTTGCTTGAAGGTCGGGATGGTGTATAGGGGGAGACAGGGAAATCAGCAGAGCTCCCATGAAGTCCATGAAGCAACAATGATTTATACCACCCAAAAATCTGACCTCAGATTTTTGAGCACTCAGCGAGATAACACACTGCTTCTTGCATCAGCAGGCAAGGCTCTAGTGATATCAAGGGCTTCCTGAGGCCAGCTGATATCCTCACTGATGTAAATCAGGAGCAATTCCATAGAAACTCATCCAGCTACACTCTTGCGAAATCAGAGGAAGTGAGCAGGAGCTCACAAGACCTGGTCACAGCTATGCCTAACTTTTGGGGTTTGAGACAAGGTTTTACAAACCCCAGCAGCAGCAGATGGGCTTGTGCCATGGCCAAAGCCAAGGAGCCAGTACAGCAGGGCACAGAGCGGGTGACTGTGGCCCCACTCTCCGTTGTGGCACCCAGTGGAGCCGTGCAGACAGCCCAGTGAGGGGATCCAGAGGGATCCATGCAGACAGAGCAGCATGGGGATCCAGAGAGATCCATGCAGACAGAGCAGCACGGGGATCCAGAGGGATCCATGCAGACAGAGCAGCACGGGGATCCAGGGCACGTGCTCAGCCCTTCACTCCAACCTTGTGCCCTATGTTTCAGCCTCACCCAGCCCATGTGTGCTGCAGGGACTCTGGCCTGGTGACTGTAAATGAAAGCAAAACCTTGACACCTGGCGAAGCATGTAATATCTCACAGAGTGCCAGCAGAGAATGGTAAGAAACACCTCTTCAGAGAAGCTTCAGTTTTAACATCTTCATGGACCGTCAAGTGTCACAAATGAGACATTCATGGTTTTACTATCTTTTCTTTTTAGTGTTAGTTTTACTCCAACCTCACCCTAGTTTGTTTTGGCTTGCTCTATCTCCCTAATTTTGATGTTTGCAGTTTCAGTAAGTTTACTTCAGCCTCTGGGCATTCAGCTCGCTCATTTCAGCTTCTTTCAGGATCTAATCTGTGCCTGATTTCACCTGCATGTAACATGAGCCCCTGAGTGCTCGCTGAGCAACACAAGCAATTCTGGGACTGCAGAACAGAGAATTTAGGCCCAAAAGCTTTGTCCATCAGCAGCTCACAATGTCCATCCTAGGGTGGGGGTGTTCCTCCATTCTGCTGGGCAGCATATTTCCCCCAGTAAGGAGCTCCTGCAGGCACTGCTCGCCCTGCTACAGCTCTGCCCACTCACTTCCCACCCCATATGAGTGCAGGGTAAAAATGTGTTTGCACACAAGTATCTACAGCATGGCAAATCACTGAGCATGCACACAGAAGCTATGCTGTCTTGGGGCCCCTATGTACAGTTTTCAACAGTCCTTTCATGCTTTGGAAGCACAGATCTCATTGAAATATGTCTGGAGTTAAATTTCTGCTCCAAAGGCCTTCAGTAATTTAAAAATTATTTGTTTCAGAGACTCTGCTTTGCAAAAATTGCACAAGCAGGGCAGAAGCCCTTAATCTGGACGTTCTTAACATTTTACCAGGTCTAAAAAGGAATATTCCATCAGTGGTTGCTGGACTTGTTTGAAAGTGGTTGGATTTGGCACTCCTTGTGCCCCTGCTGTATGCGTTACCCGTAGCTTGTCCAAGCCCAATACGTGCATTCGCTGTCAGGAACGTTCATCAAAACAGGCTCTTTTCATAAAGTGTTACACAAGGTTTTCCAAAAAGGCGCTCCGATGTGGTGTTCAAAGCACATCGGAGCCAAACCTGAGCCAAAGGGCCACAGTAAGGAGCCCGGGTACTGCCTTAGCACGTGTCTAATCAAAAGGACTTGGCTTTGAATGACCCACAATGAACGGCTTGCAAACAAGCCACAGGCCAGGAATTGCTTGGCAGGCATCCTTCAGCAAATAACTCTGAACAACAAATACAGCAGAGAATATGGTGATCTCTTCACGGCCAATTTGTGAACACAGAGGCAGCATTTGTCAAACAAATTAGTTGTTGCTAATTATTCCTCCAGTTCTGTGAGACTTTCTTTGCCTTTGGACACCAGCCCTGCATGCAGGGAACAGGGAAGTAGCTCCAGCTGGTGGAAAAGGCTGGCACGTACCCGAACCACCATGGCTACTCCATCCTTCCTCTCAAAAATGGATCCTCACTGCAGCCATAGCAGCTCCCCACACAGAGGTACGGCTAAACCCTGACTTTAACCTCTTGGGTGTAAACCAGACAGCAACTCCACATAAAATAATAGAACTGTGAATCAAAACAGATGACGTAGAAGTAAAAGTAGGGCTGGTGAGCCTTATTAGAAACAGACCTCACGCAGCAGCACGCGCTCGTGTGTGGAGGGTGCGCAGCGTGTCTCACTGCACTGCTCCACAGCGACCCACACAAATGCTGCTTGGGAACAACTTGGGGGGATTGAGTTTAGTCAGATCTATCCTTTTTTTTTAAAAGAGAAATCAGCCTAGCAGAGTGACTAGCTGTTCAACAGACAGCCCTGGAGAAGGCAGATTCTTACTAACAGAAGAACAACAGTGCTGATTTCCAGAAGATGAGATGCCTGCACCTAGTCCACCAGATCCAGGGTCCCAGTTTGATAATTCCATTAGGAGGTTGAGCACAGGGCAGCAGTGGTACAAGCCCTCCATGCCAGTTACAAAAATACCTCTGGGTTTGGAGCAGAAAAATCTCTTATGACATCCCCACCAAACTGCTGCAAAAAGATCAAGCAATTACACATTTGTAGTGGGAAGGTGGATTTAGACTCCAGTCATCCAGAAGACTCTTCATATTAGAGTTGAAGCGCTCTAGGGAAGCTGCTCCTCCCTGCATGATGCTGGCTGGTACTGGGGGTATCACACAAATGGAGCCTGCAGCAGTGCTAGCAGCTACAGAGCTGACAGAAACCACTAGCAGATGTAATTTGGTGTCAGATTTGTAGAGGACCTACATGAAAGCTGCTCTGCTTTCTTGGAGGTTTCCTTTTGCCTGGAGTGGTAGAGACACTCAAACTGAAACCCAGGGCTCAACTTCAGAGTTTCACCTGCTTTTGAAACCAAGCCGCAATGCGGGCCGGTGGTGCAAAGCGTTGGATGAACACTGGGTAAATCTCACCATATGATGAGGAGGCAGCAATAAAAGTCACCCTCCAGCTAACACCCTATGCCACCCTAAGAAGCCCCAGCACATGTACAGCACCAGGGATGGACCTCAGTGCTCCCCTTTGGTGCTGGGGTGTGGAAAAATCTCAGTAGTCTGTTTCCAAGGCACTCCCAGCTGCTCTCCCACTGCAGTTACCTGCTCATCTCTCCGTCTCCGTCCCACCGTGGTCCCGATGGTTTTGATGACACCAGGACGCTGCAGAGCCGTGTGTCCGGCCACCGAAGACAGCGGGGGCAGCGGGTGGCTGTAGGGGTGCGAGCGGGAGTAAGGGCTTGACATGGAGGTGATGACGGTGGGCTGGACCATCCACTGCAGGTCTTGGCTCGTTGTGATGGCGTTGATCGTGGGGATAAAAGCACTGCCTGATCCTGGCATATCTACTCGAAATTTCTAGGAGGAAAGGCAGAGGAGAAGAGGGACAAAGAGCAGAAAAGACACTGTCAATGAGAGCAGAACATAAGCGGTTACTTCAAAACCAGCTAGGCCCTCGGGAGCGGCACCAGTGAGGATCAAAGCAGCACCTGAAGCAAGAACACTGGCAGCTGGTGCCTCTGCATTATCTTAAACTGCCCCTGCCTGCCACAGCCCCTGACAAAGGCACTGGGCTCAGGCACTTCCCCTCCAGAGCAGCCCTGCCCTCTCCCAAACCCTTTCCTCTTCCCCCACATCTCCCCAGCATACCTAACCCAGCCTCCCCTCCCAGGCGCTGTCCCCACTGCTGTCACCTCCTGCCAGTGCCCACCACTCCTTCCGGCACGGAGCAAAAGGGGAATTAAGGAGTTTCTAGAGAAACACTTCTCTTCAAGCCCAAAGAAAAGGAAGAGAAACTTCAGTTCTGAAATGCCGTTACCAAGCAGAGCAAAGCCTCCTTTCACCAAAGGATTGCCCTGAAATTTGGGCTTGGCCCACATAGGGTTTGGTATGGCAAGAACAGCAGGCTCCTTCTCCTTCAGTAGCTCTGTGCTCACCCAGAAGCCCAGCCCTGAGATGGTTACGTGCGAGGATATGTATTTTAATAGCAGCCTATAAAGTAGGTCTTAGGATTCAGATCGGACAAGTTCCCTGCAGCTCTCTGCACTGTCTAGACAAAACAAGGCAGCAGTAAAACCAAGGCAGCAGGTAATGATCGCCTCCAAAATACATGTACACCTTCTTTCAGACAGAGGTAAATCCATCTGGATAATATGCTGGCACTAAATTGCAAGGAAAACAATCGTTTGTCCCCGGAGGGGGAAGCAGGAGAGAAAGAATGTTTTTGTCTATGCTGAACTCCTTCAAGAAGCTTTCAATGGTTAGACTGGAATTAACTCACAGACAGGCCTTGCTCCAGCAGTCACTGAGCAAGGGACAGGGCTTGTAGGACCCACAGCTGTCACCACCACTGGTTTGTAAGCCTTGAAATGATTCCATGAAAAATTCACATTCTTGGGTCAACAACCTAGCTTCCCAGAGAAGCGAGAGCCCTTGCATCAGCCTGACCTCAGCTCAGGTAAGCATTCCAGATAAGGGACACCAACACAGATTTCCTTTTCAGGGTGTGCCTAGTCAAGCACCTTAAGAGCTTTGTTAAACCAAGGCTACTGCAAATAGCATTTCACATGCTGATAGCTACAGCACTTCAGGCCAGCATTAGCAAGCTGCCAACACCTGAGGACCAGGAGATCCAGTCCGAACACTGACAGCTGCTGACTTACACCTCTGAACAGCTCAAAATCTAGCAAGAAAGGATGAGAGAAGGAAGGAGTGAGTCAAGTTAAGCAGGCGGGGAAATTACACAGAGAGGATGACACTGGCACCAGGACCTTGGCAAAACCCCCAGCAGCACCTCAGAGATTCACTTGGAGCTTGAGTCCAACACAGCCTCAGCTCATCCCACATTTCAGAGTCCATGTCACCTCTCCCAGTTAGTTACAGAGGCTCGGAGCCACAAACTGTCAACACTGCATCAGAATTTATGGGTGCAAATCCCCTCCTTTGTTCTGCATGGTGCAGGCTGTGGCCACATGGCACAGGAGAGGATGCATTGGTGCCTCCATAACCAGAGCACAAGAGGACCTTAACCTCGCAGAAGGGAGGAAGTGCGAGACCAGCTGAACCACAAGCTCAGCTCAAGGGATGTGGGCCCTACTTCCAGATCATCAAGTGGCTTCTACCATGACCATTACCTATCTGTGTCCCCCTCCCTTTCATATCCAAAAAGCAGAGAACAAATGTCCTGTCTTTCTTGCAGGGACACTAGAAAGCTATGACTGCAAAAGATCCAGAGAGCTTCTGGTGCTTTGCCATAGAGACACCAGTGGCATTCCAGAGTTAACCTTTGCCTCCAACAACATGCTAAAAATTCCCAGTAGAGGTTGTGAGAGTCAGATCCATCACCAAATAAAATACAAGCATCTGACACAAAAATCAGGGTCCAAGTATTGACTCAGCAAGTACTCCATTTCCAATCACTCCTCCTAGGTATTTAACCTAGGACCCTTCTGTAACACTAGTAGAGGTCTCCTGGACAGCAAAGGGGAGCTGCTCAGTTCAGCCACATCCCTCTGCAGCTCCACAATGCTTGCTTGCAGACCTGGGGGGAAGAGACCAGTTCCTCTCTGTGCCATGCCCCATCTCTGTCAGCAGCTTCCCTTCTAATAACTCAAAATATCTTAGATATAAAAAAAAAATCCCCAAACATGTATTCTGTACTTTCCAAAGGCAGTATTTTTCCTGGATAACTAATTAAGGGACACACTGCTGTGGCAGGCTGAGTCTTCAGACAGTGTGCTCAGTCTAACACCAGGCATCTAACACCAAGCACTGCTCCCTGACTGATCAGGCTTTCCCCACATGCCTTGCTTTCCCTGCTAGGATGCTGCACCAGATCAGCTCTGCCGTGCCCAAATGCTGCTGGCCCCCCACATTCTGCCCAGTGGCCATCAGCGCTGACCCCGGGATACTGCTGGTTGCAGTGGCAGGTCCTGAATTCCCTGTCACCTCCCCTGCATAGCCCCTCTGAGCACCAGCCTCCTCACACAGAAGTGCCAGACCTTTCCCCAAACTGCAACCCCATCTTTGCTCTTCCCTCCTCCTCTCAGAGAGCTTCAATGCCCCTGCCAGCCTGACAGCACTGCCTGCTCTCACCCACCTCCCCTCTTTCCAGACCCCTTCTGCCTTCTCCTCTTGCAGGACATGCACAGCTCTCCTCGAAGCAGCTCTCAGCCAGCTCTCAGTTCTTCCTCTCTACAAGGAATTCAGTGCACTACAGAGAGATGAGGCGATAGGCAGATTGCAGGGCTACACACGCAGCACGCGCTCAGCCGCGAACCCACCGCTCTCCTCCTGACCCAAGCAAACACAGATGAAGGTATCATTAAAAAACCCCAACAACTAAACAGCAAACAGAAAGAGTCCTGTTATTAAGTGTGCCAAGAACTGAGGTCAGTCTCTGCTCTGCCTTAAAAATATGGGGTTGGATGAGAGCCTTCTTAGATCCACAGTCAGGCGAGGCTCCAGCAAGTCCTGCCACAGGCAGGGACAGACTGCTCTAGCAGCTCACACCTTAGCAGCACAGACACCATGGGCACATTTCAAGCTTTGGCTTTGTGGTTCCTTTCTCCATCTTAAGGTTTCTACATGGCACCCTGTTGTGTCTTTGCTCCACTCTGGACCTTCACTGACATCTGTAACTATAAGTGCTGAGCAGCACCAGAAACCAGTCGAGAACTGGGTATAATGGCTGGGGGGGAAAAAAATCAAACCCAACAACAAAGCGACCAAAAAAAACCCTACAGCATCTTCAACATTACTCAGTTATCAAATATAGGGTATATGTGATAGATCTTATGATAAATACAAGGCCCTTGATGGCTCTGCTATGTTGGACATTCCTCGAAGGAAAACTGGACACAGTGCTATAATATCTCAGGGGAAACTTGACCACTCTGAAAGAGTACACAAACTCTTCCCATTAAAGTCTATGTTTACCACATGGCAAGTCAGTGATTAGGAAAATAGCGTGACACGCAACTTAAAAGAAAAATGTTCCAGTGCTATGCTGTATGGGAAAAAAATAATTAAAAAGCATCAAAGTTTTGGCTCAGAGACACATTTTCCATTTAAACATGTGACTGATGCATCTTTTCTTACTTTTGGGAAAAGAAAAAAAAAGAACACAATAAAGAAAAAATTTCAGCAATGCATATTTTCTGCAGTGATAAAACTGCAGATCTCCATAGACCAGAATCAGCAGAACAGCCCAACTGCTAGGGTAAAGGCAACGCTTACATTTGATCCTAATCTACAACATCTGTAAGGATCAAGGGAAAGATGGAGCACAAGGCCTTGAGAAATCTCCGGGATTCTTAAAGAAAACATTTCTGTTCTCGCTAAGCCAACGTCCTGCTCAAAGCCCTGTTTCAGATAGTAACCCTAGAAACTGGGCTCTGCTCCCCCTATCAAGCGGCACGCACGCCAGCTGCCTGGGGAAGACGTGGAGCCCCAAAAAAAGGGAAAAACCCAGTTTTGCTCGGACTGTGACAGCTCAAACGTGAAAGCGGTGACGGAGTTTCTCGACCTCCTGCGGCAAGTGCTTGAATCCAGAGCAGCTGTTAAATCACAGGAGGAAAGGGAGAGTGAGAATTTGCAGTTTGCCGGGCGTTTTCAGCTTCTCAGCCCCCTTTCCCGCTCCCCCACCCTGTCTGAGCGTTTACTGTAAACCAGGGAATAAGCTTGATCTGAGCTAGAATCCCTGGAAACCCCAGCCCGCAGCCCGCAGAGGGCACCAGCGAAATGCGTTTGGAGCAGGCGGGGAGCGGCAGCGAGTCATTTCTGGTAAAACTTCTTTAATGTGAGGAATGTCACGGGCTGGTACGGCTGGCAGAGTTTAAGACTAGACTTTTTTTCCTTTTCTTATTTTTTCTCTTTTAATTATCCTATGACTCCTTGATGCGAAGGCTACACTGTGCTCACACTAAGAGTTCGCTCATACAAGCCACACAAGAATATTGTGAGAAAAAGGGGAGGGTGGGGGGGTGAGAAGCCCAACTCTGAAAAGGCAAAAAAAGAGTAAGGCTGGGCCAGCTGATGTAAACAAGTTATGAAATAACCCAGGTTTGTATAACTGGCCCGATTGTGTAATGCCTTCCCCAGAAGTGGTAGATTTAGTCGATCTAGGCATATAAATCATTTCGAGGTATTTTCTTAGGAAAATGAAAGGGAAAAAACTCCAAATCACACGACTGGGCTTTCAGGTCCGTGAATTCACGCCGCTTCCACAGGAAATATTCCCCATTCTCGAAGCGCCGCCCGGCAGCGCGGCTTGAGCGGGGAGCGGGGCTGGGGAGCGCGGGGAGCGCTCCGGCGAGCCCCAGGAAACTCCCGCTCGGAAAAAGCCGCGGCCGGCCGGAGAGCGGCCGGCGGCACCAAGGAGCGGGCGGGCAGAGGGCTGAGCACAGCGGCACGCCGCCGGCCGCGGCTCCAAGCGTGGGCCCCTCGCGGTCCCGGCGTGGCACAGAGAGTGTCAGCGCATCGGAGACAAAGTTTAGCGGGGGAGAAGCGGGCAGACAACCGTAGGCGCTGGAAAGACCCAGAGCCCGCTTCCAGCCGTCCGTC
Organism: Dicaeum eximium; assembly: GCA_013396995.1. Taxonomy (NCBI): domain Eukaryota; kingdom Metazoa; phylum Chordata; class Aves; order Passeriformes; family Dicaeidae; genus Dicaeum; species Dicaeum eximium. Next base: position 564,737 of record VWZP01010148.1, read on the forward strand.
CGTGTTCCACGGCGGCTGCGACAGCTCCCTGAATAACTCGGGCGGCACCTCCCAAAGTCCCAGCGAAGCCGCCCAAAGTGCTGCGGGCGAGCCCCGGGCACTGCCCGGGCAGGCGCGATGAACGTGGACAGCCAGAAGCTCCCAAGGAGAACAAAAGCAGGAAGGAGGAAGAGTTCGGTGCGCCCCTGTATTCGTGTTACCGATCTCGCAGAGAAGTCGCCCGGAGGAGCCCTTTGATTGCCGAGCGGGTCCCGGCCCGGTGCAGCGGCGGCTGCCCGGGCGACAGGCGGGGTTCGGCACCGACACCCGGCGATCCCGCTCCACCTGGGCCCGGGCCAGCGGAGACTGCCCGCCGGGCGCTCCCTCCCCACACGTCCCCGCTCGGGGCAGGCCGTGCCTCCCACAACACTCCCGGCCCGACAGGCGGGGAACTCCGGTCAGCGTCCCTCCGTACGCGTCGCGGCACCGGCNCGCCGGCCACTCTCCGGGCGTGGCGGTGAACTCCCGTCCCGGGAGCGCTCGGAGCAAGCCTCGGGGGGAGCGGGGGAGAGGGGCAGCGCCCGGCCCTACCTGCTGGGCTGCGCCGCTCGAGTAGGTCTCGGGGTGTCCCGGGGAGCCGCTGCTGCCTCTGGAGGAGGTGTCGAAGTTCCCGGGGTAGTCCTGGTACATGGTCCGAGGTCGGGCCGGGGGAGCCGCGTCCCCGCCTTCCCACACCGACACCCGCCGCTCCCTCGCCGTCTCCCCGCCCCCTTCTCCCTCCCGACCTCTTCGGCTCTCGCCTTTCGCCTCCCAACGCTCGCCGCGGAGAGGGAAAAAAATAATAAAAACGGCTTTGGAGACGAGGAAGAAAGTGGGGGGAAATAAGGTAAAAAAAAAATTTTAAAAAAAGAAAAAAAATTTAAAATAAAGATATAACAAAAATAAAAATAATAACGACGATAAAAGTGGCTCAGTTGGCAGCCGAGCGCCTGCGGGACAGGACGGGGCGGCAGGACTCGGCGGCGCGGCGGGAGCAGAGCCGTGCGCGCAAGCAGGCGCTCGCCGATGTCCTCTCTCCGCGCTGCCCGGCGAAACTCGCCCCGCCGGCGGAGCGGCTCCGGCCCCGGGGGCTGCAGGCGGAGCGGTTCTCCTCCGCCCCCCCAACCTCCTCCTCCACCACCACCGCACACCGGCCGCCCCTTTTCCCGGCGCGGGGTGACTCAGCCGGGTCTCGCGCCCCGCGGCTCGGCGGCGCTGCGAGCGGGAGCTCCGCGCGCCCGCGGTGACTCAGAGCAATGGCATCGCCCCGGCCGCGCTCGCTTATTATCCGCCCGCCGCCGCCGCCGCACCATGTGCACTCGCACACGTCAAACCCGCGGCGCA
>VWZP01010148.1:566508-729021 GCA_013396995.1 Dicaeum eximium
GCCCCTGTGCTCGATCCGTTTTTCAGCGCATCAATGAAACAAGCTCGTTTGACTCGTCTAGTTTTTATAGCGTTGTTAAACTACTTTTATTTTATCTTTATTTTATTTTTGTTATTTTATATTTCTATTATTTTGTATTTTTGTGGTTATTACTTCTATAATTTTAATTTCTTTTCATTAACTACATTTTTCTTTTATTTACTAATATTGTGCATTATTATTTTTTAAATTTCTTTTTAATTTTAAAATATTTTTCTTATTTACTTTTAATTTAAATTTTTTATTATTATTATTCTTATTTAAATTTTATATCTAGTCTTACTTTTTTTCTGTCCTTATTTTTATTCTTTTTGATTTAATTTTTACATTTATTTTTACTTTATAAGTGGACTCCCCCATCCTCCTAGGATCTTGAGAGCCACTCTAGGTCTCCAAACCAGAATATGTCACCTCAGGTGACAGCTCTGGGCTTCCCTGCAGCAGGAACTGGTGGGACAAGGACGGTACCAGCACGGGTGGCTCTGGCATTGCCAGGTCACTGACTAGCACAGGCTGGAAGGTGGCAGAAGCAGATAGAGCAGAGCCATCCACACAGAGAAGGCGGGCTTTGAGGTGATGTGCAGCAAATACAGCAGTGATGCTACTTCACAGATTGTTTAAATGCTCCCAGACAAGAAGTGTCTCTCTCTGGAGGATTTGCCCAGCGCTGGGCAAGTCCTTTTTGCTGGTAGGGAGGGAGAAGTCATCTAAGTTCAAGCTATAAAATCCCATTTAAGCTGTCTAAGGGACAAAGTATTTTCCCACAGGAGCCCATCTGAAAGCAGTGGGCTTTCCTCCACTCACACTGTGCTCCTTGGAAGGCAGAGGCAGCACCCATCTCAACACTGGAGCCTTCAGGAAATTCTGAAATGAAGAGCCCATGGGGGCTAAGTCTTCAGAACTCGGTTATTTTTTAGCACTGACACAGGAACTGGGGACTAAAATTCCTGCCAATGCAGTTTAGTTTTCAGCACCTTCATTATTCAGGGAATCGAAATTCTCGCTCCAAATTAGCTGGCCTATTTCGGGCAGCACCTGACTTTGGGGGAGGTGGGGAAAGGGCTGTAAAAATATACCCATGTTTCCAACTCGAACTGCACTAGGAGTGAGGGGTGGGGAGGGGGAGAGGTGCTCCAGCAGGCACAGTGAGGCCGTGATTGTTTTTCCCCTTGGGTGGCAGGTGATCTGCACATGCTGCTTTCTGCTGGAGAATTAGTTCAAGATGTGAGAGGAATCAGGCTGCAGCTGTCAAGAGATGAAGGGAGAAAGGGTAAAACAGGCATCAAAATAAATAAACTTAACAAAAGCTGTGGCTGGGTTTTGGCAGGTCACCACCCTTGGCTCTGCCTCCCTCTCAGGTGAAGGATGCTGCTGGCTCCGAGGCTTACCAGATGTTAGGAACCACTGCCATCACCTGAGCTCACCAACCCTGGCTCTGGTCCTGTTTCACATCAGGATGGTGAGCTTGTAGAATCCAGTCTGCTGAGCAGCAAGAAGTGCAAAAAGTATTTGGTGTAGGGAAAGAGTGATGGCCAGAAACAGGGACGCAAGATGGGGGTGCTGGAGCATTAGTGTTGACGCATTTTGCAAGAGGAAAAGAGAGGTGTTTTTCATCCCTCCTCCTAGAATTGTTTTTATACCTTTTTTTCAGCAGTTCATTAAACCTAAACTACCTGCCCTCCTCATGTTTCAGTTCAAGCTCATTTTGAGCATTGTTTTCAAACCTTATCCCAATATAATTTTGGCACATCCATCCTGTCCTGCCAAATTTGCATGAGACCTAGTCTGGGAACAGCTCATCTGAAATGACATTCAAGGGCTATTTTAATATTTGGCTGCAGTTGATGTGGATGCAATTAGTTGACACTTGTAAATCCTCGGGTTAAAAGCCCTGTGAGAAATGCAGGAAGCTGAACGCACACCTGAGGCCAAGCCCTCAGCTCCCACAGGGTGATGAACCTCCCTGCCACAGCTGGACGGCACCACCTTGCCCTCCAAAAGCTGCTGACCCACACCCATCAGATGTGATGCTGAAGCTTTACCTGTATTTACTTTTGGTGTGTTTACATTGACTTCACTGGAGTTCCTTCTGCCCTGAGAGCACAAAACCCTGCTGGCTAATACAGGCTCACACGTACACAAGGGGAAAAAATATTCCATCCAATTGAATCTCCTCATTCCCATATCAGCCCCTTGGTAATACTTTTTATTGTTTTGGACTGAAGAAACTCAGACTAGCCTGGCTCTCAGTACCCCAGACACATGTATTTTTAATCCTCATCCAGACCAAGCTGTATTGTGCAATAGGCTCCCTGCTTCCAAAAAAACAAGAGATAACATGTACGTCTGCCTAGTCCGTTCTTGCCCGAACCAAAGACAAATTAAGACCAGCCCAGGTTCCAGGGCAGGAGAGGATCATTGTAAGGCAAATGAGACCTTGGCTCCTCATGCTTCTCCATTTCGGCAGCAATTAGGAGACTGAAACCCAGACCTGGGAATGCTTTTCACGGTGTTTTTACAGGAACAGAGGATAAGGGCACTTCGCAGCAGCTTAGACTTGGCCCTCGGCAAGCACGTGGCGGAGTGGGCCGTAAGCACCTCCTTCTCCAGCATCCCCGGCAGAGCTGGGCTGCACCAGCCACACCGTGCCACCTGCCTGAAGGCAAGATCATTGATTTTCAATTTAAAATATATGCAGCCACGATTCTCCTTGCTCTTCTTCCAACCCTTAAGACATCTCCTGTGAGGAAGGCTGCAGTAATCACTTCACCTTAAATGCGTATTGCTACCAGTGTCAGAGAGCTCGGATGTGCTGTGGCTGTTCCTGCAGTGGGGCAGGGAAGCTCCTGGACTGAGGGGTGGCTGCAGGAGAGGTGAGACCGAAGTTGCTGCACACTGGTGGGGTGTAGGGATCTGCAGGACAACATAAGGCAGATTACACACCTCTTCTCCCCATACAATTCCTCATGTCCTGTTTTAAAATTCACCCCCACCTCCCTGCAAATTGGTGCTTTCTCTGTCACCGTTCATTATTACACAAGTGACTCTTTTGCTTCTTGAGACTTTTTCCTCAAGTTCTCTGGAGAAGCAATGTACACATATCCAGGGCTCTCCAGCTCTTCCTGACAATTCTGCTTTCATCTGTGCATGAAGTCTGCTTTCATATTGTCTCTTTAAGTGCTAAGAGCAAGTGTTTTGATGTTAACTCCTGGGAACAAGCTCTTAAGCTACGACCTCATGCTTAATTACAGTTATTTATTAAGTACTCCAGAATATCCAAGGGAGAACGGAGGTTTTCTCCTTCGAAGGGCTTCTGGATGTGGTTCCTCAAATACTTTTTGTCAAGCACAGAGCTTTTCCTACCCATGTCCTCTTGGACCATGGAGCCCTCTCCCCTGCTGATAACCCCATGGCACGGGGCCCTGGGGCCTCCCTCCAGCAGTGCAGCATATCTTTAGGGCAGGGAGGCACTCACCTCAATTGTTCTCAGGTGACTGCAGCCACACTGACCCTATGTTCAAGCACACAGCTGGCTCTGCCCCACACTCCCAGCAGGATGAGCACTGCCATACTGTCCAGTTCAGGGTAATGACACCGATGCTGCCACTCTTACTGCTGCCAGGTGATGTGGTGAGCATCATTTAACTCTTTTCCAGTCCTGGTGCAAATAAAAGCCTTGGACAAAGCCAGATGCTCTTCTCTTTTCTGAAGCAGGGTTGGGTGATGCCAAGGGCCTGGGATACAGGCAGGGAAGCAGCAGGGCAGTCCTGCAGCAGGATGGGCACTGGATGCGCTGGCACTGCTTAGTCAGGCTGGCAGCGTGGCTGTGGTGTGGGAGCAGCAGCCAGAGGTCCTGCTGGCTCCCACAGGGTCAGCTCTGCAGAGATCCCAGACACTGACAAGGCTGAACACTACTTCAAAGCAGAAATGGCTTCAGCCTTCTTAACCTGATCCAGGACAAAGATCCTACCAACCCACCGAGTAGCAGGTGCAAGACATGGATTGGGAACAAGGGCTTATTAGGGTGACCACGACACACAGTTTATGGCATTTTGCTGGTGTAGGGAAGCAGAAAACAGCTTCAGGAGATCCCTGCCTAGGGAAGAACAAGCTTGCTCCTAGCCCGAGTATGCAGGATGTGAGAGATGGGAGCAGAGATCCCACGAGTCTAGCTCTAGACATCTCTTGGCACAAGATGAACAGTCTTATCTTGATACTTGTGTTTGTTTGCCCAGCTCCAAACCTGTTTCAGCAGCATGAGAGCCTGCCTTGCCCCCTCCTGCCTCCTGCAGAGACACCACCTCTGGTCCCAGAAGCCAAAGGGCCCAATGAGGACCATCCACTGCAGCCCAGGGACTTCCCCAAAAGATCCCAGGCAGTGCTGTCAGCACAGTCCCAGCAGGAGGTCTTTTATGGGATGGGAGCCCTGCCCCGTGGAGCTTGGACCTGGATCTTTCCCCATTACCCTGTCTGGTAAGAGACTTGAATATTTTCTTGCTGTATTTTGTGAACAGGGCCTCACAATCACATTTTCTTGTGTCAGAGCAGTGGAAAGGTCTGAAAAACTATCTTAGGAGTAGAAAATCCCACTCCTGCCAGTGCCCCCATAGCTCAGCTGAACAGACGCTGAGGACTTCTCACCTTAAATGCCCATGCTCAGGTGCAAACAGGACCAGGCCACAGCCATGCTGATGAGGGGCACTGAGCTCTGTGCAATCGCAGTCTGGGATGGTGGGATGGGCTCTGGCCAGTATCCATGCTCTGAGAGTTTCCGAGGTTATTCCCTGCAACACGTGGTGCAGGCCAAGCGGATCACCCAGCTGAGCTTATCAGACAGCTCATTGTTCCTGCCTGAGTGATTCAGCCCCACCAAAGTGCTCCCTGGCAGCACAGCACCGAGGAGGAGGATGAGGAGGAGAAGGAGGGAGGTGTGCAGTGCACACAGATAGTTCTCCTGATAGCGGGAGGCAGATAAGCACACGGGAGTTAATGGCTGAGCTCAGATCTAGTTGAGGCAGTTTGACCTTTCTGCTGGTAAGCCTGCCTTCAGCTGACATGACAGACTTTGACACAAGCACTCAGGGGAATTTGTGGCCAATAAGTGAGACTTACTTTCCCCACCAAGTAATATTGATTAGCACAGTGCCTGCAGACACGGCTCGAGGCAGTGGCGGGGTTTCAGGGAGGGAGCAGAAGAGACAGCTGAAACGCAAAGGTAAAATGATTTGTTGACTGAACCTGTAAAGTGTCCTTTCTGTCTCCTACCATAGCGACCTGGGCACTGCTGAAAACCTTGGAAGGAGGGAGAGTTTTTCCAGTCTGGGCAGCGGCACTGGAGCTGGCTGGTGTCCCTGCATGGCCTGGCTCGTCTCCATCCCGTGGGTGTCCGTGCAATCCAGTGCCTCCTTCCATCTTCCTGAGCCACTCTGTCCTCTGGCATCCCTGGAAAGGAAACATCCGTTAGGAGCACTGATGCTTTCTGAGAATGTGGGCATTTAGAACTGAAAACAGACCAAGGATGCATCTGAGCACCTGGGAGGGGCTTCTTCCTCTCTTGCCATCCAGGAGAGGCTCTGCTCCAGCAATCCATCTGTAAAGGGTGGCACAGGGCTGTGCCAGTGTGTGACACCAAACCCAGATGTGTGCAGCCTCACTCAGGAAAGCAGTGTGGTGGCATTCCTATTTGGATGAGGTCCCCTGCAGACTCGTCATCACAGGTCTCCATGAGCCTGGAGATTTCAAGCTGCCTACAACGTTAGAAGACACTATGGAGCATGGAGTGGTTGGATTTCAGCTTCTTGCTGCCTTGGACATCTTGCTGGTGACATCACGAAGCTGAAATGTTGCTCACGCTGCAGAGTGTGGCTACCTGGAGTCTGATAACACTTAAGTACCAGCAATACTCGCCAGATTCTCTGGGACATGAGGTGGAGATTGTTATTATGCAGTTACCTTAAAGTCCTAGTCTAAACACCTCGTGTAATCAACTCCTGGCTTGTTCAGGAATGCAGAATGGGGTTTTTGAAAGCAGCAGAATGTCAGGAAAATCCACAAACGCCAGAGGTTTATGTCCAAAAAGGAGACAGAGGAGTCCTTCAACTTTATTCGAATAAAAGGAACGTCACCGGGGTACACGCCCAAGGGGTCTTCTTTCTCTCTCTCTCTCTCTCTCTCTCTCTCTCTCTCGGTTTTGTGGGTGCAGCCTCCCTTTATCCTAATTCCCGGCCGCATGTTGTCCTCTTCCTTTCCCCATTGGCTGAGGTACTGGGAAGGTACAGCCTTCCCGAACCACCTAGCACATATTCCCCCCTTGAACCTACTGTTTTACCCCAAAATTCAGAAATTCAGCCTTGTGCAGACCCCTGTTTGTTTCAGGAGCCAAGCTCTCCGGTCCCGGTAACAAATCCGCTGCCCAAAGCCAGTAGAGACATTAAGACCCATTTCAAAGACATTAACACCTTCACCCATCAAATTATTTCTAAAGACATTAGCACGCATTTTTCCTCTGAAGAAGGACCCAGAAACTCGAGTTACACATAGTCTATATCAAAGGCACTCTGACTTATTTTAAAGCACTGCGTGACATTACATCAACACTGAGTCCAGGAACACCTACCAAGTATTTTTAATGCTGGGCTAATTTTTTGAGGATTACAAGGATGCTCCCACCCAGGATGCTATTGAATCTTTCCACCATGTCCTGCACTTTTCTTTCCCCTGCATTTTTCCGCTTGCTACTTTGTAGAGAAAGACAAGAAAAAAGCAGAATTTTTCCACCTGAGGTCCCAGGGCAGGACCAGGAGGTGCTTGCTCTGAACAAGTGCCGACCTACCATCCCTCTGGCTAAGATGTGATCCTGGGCTCATGACAGAAATTCAGGAGCTCCTCGGGAGCTGGGACCAGCAAGTGCTGTCCCGGGCTGCAGGGAAAGGGTGTTTAAAGAGGGATGCGACCAAGAGAAGAGCACTCCCAAAGCTGTAGGGCGAAGCTGGGGCAAACACACTGGGGAAAATCTCTGGGCCCGGCAAAAGGGTGGTGGGGGGGGGGTCAGCAGTGGGAGTGCTTGGTGGGTCCAGTTTTGATGCATGCGTGCCCATATGGCTTCGGTAAAATGCATCCCACCCCTCAGTAATCCTGCTTTCACAGCGGGCTTAAAGACACCCATTAACATACCAGCAGGTCATGCGGACAGAGCCGGTTTCCAGAGAAACACCGCGAGTCAGCTGGGTCGGACTGTGGCGGGGACAGGCCCCGGGCTGTAGCAGGGACAGGCCCCGGGCTGCCGGCAGGGACAGGCCCCGGGCTGTGCCGGGCACAGACCCCGGGCTGCCGACGGATGCCGCTGCCGTGCCCCCGGCCGAACTGGGGTGGGCAGCTGTAGCCTGGCAGCCCCTCTGGCAGCCAGAGTCAGCCCTGCAGCCTTTCAGGCCCAGGAGAAGCTCGGGGAGCCTCCCGAGCCGGCCGGGTGCAGGCCGGTCCCTGTGGGCGCCTCCGGAGCGCAGAGGGCGGAGGAGTCCCGCGCTCTGCTTTGTGCTGTCCTCTGTCAGATCGCGCTGTGCTGGCTGTTTGCAAAGCTGCCTATTATCGGCACATTAACAACCTTTCACAACGTTTAATTACTTGGAAAGGTAATCAGTGCTGTGGTGTTTCTTTAAAAAGCATGCCCATTTCACTTGCTCTTGGCAGAGAACTCTGCTTTTTTGTCTTTCATTCTCGCAATAAATATGTTAAAACTGATCCTGCTCCCAAAGGCAATACCCATTTGTAAAACAGAGAAGAAGATTGCTCCGTGGCTTTCTGGGTACCAGCCCTGCAGCCGGGTGCCATGCCACAGATCTCTCCTACCAACACCATCGTGCGCAGATTCAGGCAGACTCCCTGTGTTTGATTTTCTTTTTTTTTTCTTTTTTTAAAATTTTTTTAAAATGCATTCTCATTTTAAGGTGCCTGGTTTGACACGCACAACCAGCTACTCAGGGCCAATCTCTCCACTTCACTGCCAGAGCTGGCCCCGGTGTTGGCTGCACATAAAATGACAGCCAAGAAGGAGATGGAAGTGGCCAGGTCCCCTCTGCTCAGCCACTGCTGCCCTTCGGCCGCCAGGAACAGGCTGCGACAAGCTGCGATGCCCGAGGCTGGGGCTGGGAGGAGGAAGCAGGAGGACCCAGCAGCTGCAGGAAAAGGACAGGCAGAGATCACCTAGGTGGGAACAAGGGCCAGCAGGCTGTCTCTAAGGACAGCTAACCATAACATTGTGAGGGTCAGGGATCCAAGACCACCAGCAGCCACATCTCTGCTGCATCCAGCATCCCAGAGAAGTGGTAGGTTGCTCTCCTTCCATGCAAGGATGCCATCACTCATTACAGGAGGCAAATTAATGCACGTTGCCTTTGGGCTTCTGTGGAGGGCACACGTATGCACACGCATGTGTACACCTCCATGCACACCTGTGTACACACCTGCATGCACACATGTGAGCCCACAGGGACCTGGTCTGTGAGAACCTGCTCAGACCATGCCAGGGGCTGGTCCTGGGGAGGAGACACAGCACATCAGGCTCAGGCTCCCACCAGCCATGGCCACTGCTTGCAGGAGAGGAAAGTCTTACACTAGATTGATCAAACGTGTCTGGTTTCCACCGATGAACTCTGTCCTGTGAGCCAACATTTTCCACTTCAGACATGGGGGTGCCCACTTTTGGGGAGAAAAGCAGAAAATGGTATCAGAAAGAAACATTATTCAAGAGAGCAGCAAAAGCCTTTGGTATCTTCTTCCTTTCTCCTTAAGGACAAACTTGTCAAAGGATTGAACAAAAAGCTCACGGGAGCTTTTTAAAAAGCCTCATCACCTGCAAGTACCCCTGTGTGGAGGCATTGGTGAAAGCCTGGTCCCAGTCTTGCAGCCCATCCATCCTGGTGTTTTTTGAGTATTCTTGGAAGTCTTGACAGGTTTGTTTTCTTGTTTCTTTTCCTTTTAAAAAGCGCAGCTTTTAACAGCCCTGGGGCAGAAGGCTCTCGCTTGCTAAATCACAAGGTTTGCCACACTGAAATGTAGGGACGTGCCCGCAAACGGGAACTGGCTGTCTTAGCTTTTGTTCTTGACTGTTTGCCAGAATCCTTAAAACAACAGGAGGAGGTTCAGCCACCTAAACATCCCTGCACTCCCTGGCTTAGGGAGCCTGTAAACACGGACATTAGCATATCAGACACATGATGTGTTTGCCAGCAGAGCAGACAGTCCCGCTGCCGGTGGCACGGTGGCAGTGGGTCAAGAAGTAGCAGGAACATCTGGCAGTGCCAGTGGTGTGTCCCTCCTGGCATGTCCTCGCAGTGCTTGGTGACTGCAGACAGGAGAAAAGTGTCAGGGAACACCATTCAGTGCTGTAATTTTAGAAATACAGTTATCCTAGATTTTACAGCCAGGTAAAAGATGATCCCCATGCTGCTCCGCCAGAGACATGCTGACAAGAATTGGATTTGTAACAGTGTAATGAATGGTCACATTTTTCCCCTGCCAGCTTGTTTGAAGAACAGTGATGAGAAGGGACAGAAATAGACCAAAACTTGTAGATCAGAAGAGATAATTAGCAAAATGCTACTCTTAAAGAACCAAAAAGCAACCTCTAGTGCAGCCAGTGTTGGTAAATGCTTCCTCAGCAAAGACCTATCCCATGCCATCCCAGAGCTGTATATTATTACTTAACTTGGACAGCACACCTCAGTCCTCAGCTGCAGATATACCAAGACTCCTATTTCAGTCACAGACTTGGAGAGAGACCAGGTGCACACCTCAGACCTTGCCTAGAGTCGTTCCTTGGCCACTTCACTGTTGTGGTAATGTTTATTTAGACTGGTGGGGGTGGAGATGACTTAGCAAGGATTGAAAAGCTCTCCTAAGGTCCATCCCTCAGCTGGGCTCTAAGCAGCCACCTTCCTGACATTTGAACCTGGGAGGTCGGGAGCAGCACTGCATCTGCCTCCAGGCTCAACCCCAAGGTGCTCAAGATCCTCTAACTCTCTTCTGCTGGCTCCAGTTTCCTTCTTGTGTCCTTTCCTACCTGTCTCAGCCAGGTAACTTCAGAGGGATTTAGGATTTCAACAAACTGCACTGTTCACCTCAAATTCTGCAGAGCACAAACTCTACAGAGAGTCCTCCAGTCTTCACCTGTAGCCCTCAGCACCAGAATTCCCTCAGGCTCTCCTCCTTAAGTCCCTGCACACCTTTGAATAACTGAGGAGCTCAGGAGCTCCAAATTGTCCTTTGCCTGAGCGTTGCACCCCTCCAAGGTCTCTCTTGGTAAAGTAAATGGGATGCAGCTCAACTCACACAGCACCTAGATTTTTCTTCTGCTCTCCTAGGCCATCTGCTCCTGAATTTTCACCACCCTTTGGCTCACCCAGCTGGGAGGCAGCACCCTCATTCCCTGCCTCGACCCCATCACTTGGACGAAAGCTAATGAGCACATGCAGGTGCGTGCCCACCTCTGGGCCACCTCCAAGAGTTTGCAGGTCCCACGAGGTGGGTGAACCAAACCTTCTCCCCTCACAACGTCACGGCATTAGGTTGTAAAGTTCATCTTGTCAGTAAGTAAGCCAATCCCACCCACGACTTCTTTCCACATAATTATGGTTCGCAGATATACCAGGAAAAAAGGAGAGCCCCTGCCGGAGATGCTGACGTCTTTTTCCTTTCAGGTTCAATGGCTGCTTTATTGCGGTCGGATTTTCTTTCTCCCCACCACTCGGTCTTTCTCTGACTGGAACCGTTCCCCTCCAAAAACGTGGTGACTTTTGCTGAAAAGCAATTCTGCCACTTCTGTAGCGAGGCAGCGCTCACGAATGGCACAGTGGTAGTTACGGGATGTGTGGTTTACCTCAAGACGTCACATCTCCTCCCCCTGGAGACATCAGAAGGGTTATTGCTCAAATTCGGCTTCGATTCTATAAAGGAAAAAGGCCCTGTGACTTTCACTACTACTTTTAATGTTCTAAGAAACCTTCACGTTCCCGTCCCCGGGCTGCTTCAAAGGGCAAAGAGCTGGGGCACAAGATGCTGCTTTTTGGTAAACAGACGCATTTGAAGTGCTGTCTAAAATCCCATGAGTCAAACTGCAGGATTTCCCACCCAGGGAAAGGAACGATTGATTTTGTTTGGGGATTTTTCCCAGGTGAAGGCTGGTCAGAAAAAAGGACTTTGAGTACCAGATTCGCACTTTACATTCTTAAATGCTTTTGGAGAGCAACAGGACTGAAATATCTGGTGTGCCTTTTAGTGCCTCTTTCTGTGCTCAGCTGGAAGATGTCCCTGAGGACACATTGCTGGGGACATCTATGGTCTGTGCAGGAAAAGAAGGCACCATGCTCTGCCATGGCAAACAGCAGCCCAGCAAAAGCTGTGTGGCAGGAAACCTGTGAACCAAGAGGCAGGCAGGCTTGATCGTGCCGGACACAGGCGGTGCAAGGCTGCATTAGTGCACTCTGAAAGAGCGGAGAAAGGAAACCAGGAACCAGCCTAGAGAGAGAATGACGCAGAAGGTAAACAACTGCCATCACCTGTGCAAACACAGCCACTCTCTTCCCCCCCCAGGCAGTGGGGAATGGGGCAGTGTTGTCCAGCCAGGCTGCCAGGGCTGCTGCCAAGGGTGCTGATGCTGACATGGAGATGAGCTGTGAATCAGGGAACCCAGCTGCTGCCACCCACCCTGGATTTCATCCTCTCCATGGATGTCCTGGAAAGGACAGCTCCTCTTTTCTCAAAGTCATTCCAAGGCTTTAATAAGTTTCTCCCTCTGCAGACTCTTGTTGAGCTGAACTAGAACAAGCACAATGCTGTGATTGCTCCAGATGTGAGGTTTTGCCCATACAGCAGCTGATATGCTTTCCATGAGCTGTTTCAGCCTTGTGTGAGCCACAGCAAGTGGGGTCTGCAGGCACCATTCCCTAGTGCTGCCCACCTGAAGCTGTGATGATGTGGGGAAGGGCAAAGGTTGCAAAGGGAAACAATGTCGTGGCCTTTTGCTCATCTCAGCTTTGAGAGCACAACTCTGGTGTCTGACCAGAACCATGACTGAGTTCCCCTTTGCTAAAATAATTTCTGATTTCCCGTGTGGTGCTCAATGATGGGGTCCTCAAGGGAGGCACAGAGTTCCCTTATCTTTTATACAGAGGCCTGATGCCATGCCTGATGAATGCAGGGCTTACTCATGGGTGCCTTCTTCACGTGTGCCTCACCACGCTGGGACCTGCCCAGGAAACGCAGCTGGTTTCCTGCTGGCAGCTGGGCAGCACCTCCTTCACTGAAGAGCTCAGCTTGTCCCCCTGCCTGTCACTCTAGCACAGCCTCTTGGCCTTCTCTGGGAAGGTTCTCACCTGTGGATAAAAGTACTTGTCTAGGGGATGAGCCATGCCCTCAAGTGTGGAGGAAAAGCGACCCGGCCTAGGTCTGGCAGCAGGAACTTGACACCAACCTCCCCACCAGCTGGGAGGTGAGATGCACACAAGGGAGGGGAAAATGGTTACAACACAACCAGGTGGAAGATGCAATGTGCATGTGTGCATTACAAGGACATTATCTCCTAAGAAGTATGAATAGGGAAGGAGTTCCTCCAACAAAGCTGCCCCAATGAGGAAAGGCCAGGGATGGGCACCTTCATACCCAGCACCCTGTCTCTGCTGAGGCTGGCAGGTTCCTGGCATGAGCTAATTAACTCTTCAATTGCTGAGGAAGCTCAGAGGACCTTAATTTGACAGTCACCATAAAAGCATTTTGTCTGTCAACAGACTCTTTCATCCAAGGATCTCAAAGTGCTTTACAAGTATTAATTAAACTCACCAAAGTAAGTATGAATAATTATTGTCATTGAACAGCGTGGAGAACTGAGGCCAGACTTACCCAAGAGCAACTGTCAGGACTCAGGGACAGGCACGGAAGGAGGAATTCTCAGCTGCAGTTGCCGGACTGCAAACCCTCCTGCAGAGAACAGCCTCAGACTGCACACTGGCTGAGCCTGCTGGACTCTGCTTAAGGGTGCCCTCCCCTAGATCACATTTGAAGAACAGAGGGAAAAACAAAGTTGTTTTCATTGTGGAATACAACGCAATCTATGTCACAGCAAAAAAATTAGGCAAAAATGACATGAAAGTATAAACTCCCTGTATCAGTGTGAAGGCTTTCTGAGTAACAGAAAAGGAATGCTGTTTCATTTATTCTGTATCCTGTAGCAGTACCTTCTGCTGTTTTATGTCAGATTAGTAGTTTCTGAAAGTAATGCATAATAATCACGTGTTGAGGAATTAGGGACAGAATTTAAATACTGTTTAAAACCTCAAATTATCAAACCCCCATTTATAAGAATGTGCTTATTATTTCCCCTTCCTGTTATGAATCTCAGAGCTTGGAACACTTTCCTTTTCCTATGCCTCCAACCATCCAGTATCAAGTAGTCTCAGATCAGGGTTGCTTTGGTAGCAAGTTCAGGTATATTTTCAAAGTGATAAAGACTCACTGTCATCCTCTAGTCTGAACCCTTGCACAGCCCAACCCAGAGGAGTTTAGCTGTTTACCTTGTAGATAGCCCAACTCCTTACATCAGGTTATTTGGTTAATTTTCATGGATCTACCTGTAACTGCTGAAAATTTCTCATGTTTCCCCATCTTTCAAACTCTGCTCCATGTTGCATGAAGAGGCTCCAATACTGGGCTTCTTGTTTGCAATTTCCTTACCTACAGGAATGTTGTGGGAATTAATATATAAATATTGTGAGATTTGAAGATATCAGATCAACAGGGAGGGGAGCCATAAATATACCTCACGCAGATAATAGCGGCTATAAATTCTATTGCCTTGATCTGGCTTGGCACCAGCACCCTGCAGAATTCCTTGCTGTGCTTGCTCCTCTCTCCATGGCAGCTTCACTGTTTATTACTGATATAATTACAGCACTATGACGTCCTCTGGACAGTTCTGGATAAAAACAGCCTTTTCACTTTGAAATAAGCACTTCACACAGCAGTGGCAGTTAAACTGAAGAATATCTATACGAGCTGTGTGATGGTGGTAAACTGATGATTTGTCTTACGCCGGCACAACTTTCCCATGCAATTGTCTTTTGGACAGCTGAGTTCAAACTGAGCCACCACAGCTGAGGCTCTGTGCCCTGAACATCTCCCAGAGTGAAGAAACCGAGTAGGTGACTCTTCCTTGTCATAGGGGATCCTCACCATGGCCATGCTGGAGGTGATGGGAACGTCTGACCCCGTGAAGCAAAGCCAGGGGTGGTCTCCCAGAAGGGGACCTGATGTGGGTGTGCTGCACGTGGGGAGGAGACACCCTTAGCACGGCCAAGGGAGGCACTGCCAGCCTCTGCTCCAGGCTTGGGTCGGAGGAGCCCTTCCTTTTCCTCCCCATGCAGAGGGCCCTCTGCCCTGTGGCTCTGCCAGCCCAGGCCCCCCTGCCTGTCCAGCGTGCACATGGTGGGGCCTCCTCAGCCACAGGACTCGAGGGCATGTTCCATTGCTGCAGAACCCCTCTTGGGCAGCTTCAGACAAAATGGACAGGCAGGATGGTGGCGCAGTTTTTGACCACTTAATTAGGGAGGGAGAGCCTCTTCTTTAGTTTTGGAAACCTCATCACCCAAGCCATTGCAAACTGAGCTCGATCGCGTGTTTCGGATCGGTGTTGCCTGTTTCCAATTACATCTGAGCGCATTTCTGCAGAGAGGAGCCAAGGTCTTGATTTATAGGCTTTTGGGCAAGAGAATGCAGTGTTTTTCATTATCTTTATCTCTAAATCTGCTCTTGTTACTTGTTGCTTACAACAAATTTGCAGCGTCTAATGCAAAGGTCTTTTGTTAAGGTTTCCTTCGCTCAGATGCTAAAATCCTTCATTAAAGCCCAGGCTAATTGCCTCTGCATCAGATAGACAGGCCCATCCATTTCACCTTGCTCAGCGTGCCCTTGGGAAGGGAACACGTGTTTTGGGATGCATTCCCCCAGAGGTGGGAGAGCTGGAGCCACACGTGAGGCTGAGCCTGTGCAGCTCACCCGTGCTGCCCTCCCAGCCAGCCCTGGCCACGGCCGAGCCCAAGCACCTCGCAGCAGGCGCTGGGGACGGTGGGAGAGGCAGCCAGCCTGCTCCTGCACCACCCGCTCTGCACCAGACATTCCTCTGGCTGGATTTTCTGCTGCATTGGCTTCCCACATATTTATCCTGACATCACATGGGCTGGGGCCCTTCCCGCCTCTGCCCAGCAGGAGTTTGCTAATAGGAAAAAAAAAAAAAAAAAAAAAAATCACTTTTAGAAAACGATGCCTTCTGTGGAAGGAAAAGGCTCAAATGCAGCAGGAAAGAGTTTTATGAGCTTTGCTTCAATACTTGTTGTGCAACATCCTTATGGGATTTCATTATTTATGATTTTATCTAACTCCAGTCTATGCCTAATAGCTCGGAGGTGCTGTTGATTAATTTTTTCCAGGTCTTTGATGTACCGGCAATAACTTGTCCATGCTGTCCTGTGTCAGTAAAGTGGAAATTGCCATGCCACAGTCAAGGTAACACGAGGTGGCCAAAGCCAGAATAACTGCCTGCATCCACAGTAGGACCAAGATTTCCCCCAGCCACGCTCTCCCTGGTGGCACTGGCTGATGGAGCTGTAATGAGTCAACTCACTAAAACAGGAAAAAAAGAACCCACCTGAAAAATGCTGCTTTTTTAAAAAAAGGGGTTTTTTAAACGTTTTTTTTCCTGGGTTAGTGAGTTGAACTACCTCCATGTGACCAGGTATGCACTAGAGCGGGCAGGACGATGAAGGGAGCGATCAAGCAGCAAGGAGTGGCAGGAGGAGGAAGAGGAGGGAGAAGGGCAAGTGGGGGCAGGCTGTAAGATCATCTTTTGATACCACACCCTACGTATGGACACTGTCAGTCTAATTCCTACCGTACTGGTTCCATCCTTGATGTTGTAATCTGTTTCTGTGAATCTTTTCAATTAGGTAGTGATTTATTGGTTAAGTGGGGTGGGTTTAGACATCCTCCAGCAACAGACACAAAATCTCTTACCATGCTGAGCTCCGTCCTATTGCCTGCAATGCAAAGGCATAAACTTTCTTCTCCAGGAAATGATTCTTTTTCAAAATTATTATAAGAGTATATGACTAGACTATCGTGTGATGTAAACCTGTCTGTTTCCAAAAGCTTTGGTGTAGTTACACCACTTACAAAAGGATTTGCTTCAAAATTTTTAGCTGTCCCAGCACATTAGTTGCTGGTTAACTGGAGGTCTTCCTGAAAAGAGTGCATTTATCAGCATAAACTGACCTGTTTCTTTCCTTACATAGAGGTTTACAGTCTGACCAAGTTAAAGTGTTTGCCAGTTCAAAATTTATTATTTCTTGTCATCACTTCTCTTATACTCATCACCTTTCTGGTGTTAGTCCAATTCTGTGGATTTGTCAATCACCACCACAAAGAAACCCAGAGCCAAAATAAACCTGGCACCACTTTATTTCTGTATTACAAATGTACTGGCACAAACCTTGTCCACAGAATCTCCCATTTCAGCAAAGTGCTTGAAATCCTATTGACTTCAATTATTAAGTTAAGCAAGTGCTTAAATGCTGTGTTTGAACCGGGGCCTGAAGACCATACCTTGGCCAGCTGGATTTGTCATCTTTTTTTTCTCCTAGTTTTGCTTTTAGAGGAATTTCCACATTTCAGTTCAGTCAAAACATGAAAAATTTGGAAGAGGTTAAGGAGAGCTGAAAGTTGATACTATGTTGTCTTCTGGCCTAGATAATTTACAAACTGTAGTCAGTTAGGCATTAAGGATTCAAGGAAAGTGAATGAAACAATGAGATGCCTTCAAAGCTATGGGCTCAAAACTTGGAGGGGGGAAAAAAAAAGAGGTCTTGCTCAGCAAAATGACACAAGAAAGGGAATTACTGATGTATCAGAAAAACGTGGACCACTATGAATGGCTTTTACCTCATGGTAGCTGATGGTGTCTGGCAATTCTACACTACACACAACTCCTGTTCTCCCTGCATGCAATTACATATCAGTGTAATGCACGGTTATTACAAAATAACCACAACATGCTAGGAAGAACATTTCATGCTTCTCAGTTGGACAAGGCTCATCTGGTCTTAATCTTTTTTTTAAGGAACATCTTCTATTTTAAGATTTCCCCCATTTAGCCAATGGAATCTATGCTAATTTGACCTCTATTAAATAAAATTTTTTCCATTATTCTCTTTGATGATCAAAGAGCTCTGGGGCAGTTTTTGAGAGGCCTGAATACCTTTCTGCTGGAGCAGGCCAGCTGAGCACAGCAGCATGCAAGTTCTCCCTCACCTTCCTCCTGTTGGGAGAGAGGTTTCCAGTGTGGCCACTTGCCCTCAGCCCCAGACCCACGTGCTTCCCTTGCCCAAACCTGTTTCTCCCAGGCAGGCTTGTGCTGCCCACCGAGAGGGGGAGGAGGTAGAGCTATGAGCACTGTCCTTTTCCCACTGGGTTTGGGCACCTTGCTTGGAGCTGAAGGGAATCCTTCGGAGCTCTGCCTGCACGGTGGCTCCTCTCAGCCACGGGAGAGTCCTGGTGGCAGCTTCTGCTTTGCTTCCTTGTTTTTGACAAGACTGGCATGGAGTGCAGCCTCCTGCAGGGCCCATTCCTGCAGGTGACCAGGAGATGGGTGCTGAGCACAACTGGCATCAGCTGGAGCCTCCCAAGAGGCAGCTGAAGAAGCATCCTGGCCCTGGGTGATGCCTGCAAGGTTGACAGCGAGCTCCGGGGGAAACCCTGCCTATTCCCAACCAGTGTCAAGAGCCTTCCAGCTCTTAGCAATAGTTGAGGAGACTGAAATCCCAGTCCTGGTGACGGAGTAGGGTGAAGAGCCTGAGTCTCTTGGGGAGGGGGGCACTACCTTCAGCCTTGTGCCATTCCCACACTGCCCTCCTGGGCCTGTGGTGCTGGGCTGGCACAGATGTGCCAGGTTGGGCACAGGCCAGGTGGCTGCAGAGACAGAGCCAGAGCGAGGGCAGCAGGAGCCTCTGCACTGCCCTTGTCAGCACATCTGCTCCCAGGCAATGCCAGAGGGACGCGGCAGGAGAGACTCAGGCTGAGGACGGAGCCATTTCCCACTCTCACAGTGAGACTGGACACGGCTTCCCCCTGCCCCAGACAGGGTGGGAGCGGTGCTGTGGCTGCAGCTCCTGGCTCCTGTCCTGCCACGGAGCACCCTGGACAAATCACATCCTTGCTTCCTGCCTCAGTCCCTCGTTTGTAAAATGGACACAAACACTTCACAAGGGTGTTGTGAAACCTAATTAATTAATTAATACCTGTACTGCACTTTGATGTCCTCACATGAAAAGTCCCATATAACTACAAAGCATTTTTAATGTTATAAAGCAAGAACTTCTTGCTGTCTTGCCTTGGCAAAGAGGCTGATTAGATGTTATCAGTTCTGCTGCTCACATGCACAGAAACTGCTGCAGTGGGGTTTGGATCCTGGTTTGTCTTTAAAGAGTCACACAGTAAAATGATAGGAAGAGTTAATTTGGCAATCTGTTCCCTGTGACTTCAGGGAGTGGCCAGAACTGGCTTTATATTTTCTGTCAACAAAATAAACTAAATAGCCCTAGAAGAAAAGAAAACAAAAAAAACCCTAAACCCTGACATATCTGTGCACACAGGTGTGTCCTGATCACAACTGCAGTAACTGGACCAAAAGGCTTTCTAGCCCAAGCCTGAGAAAAAAGCTGTACCACAGGAGCATCTAATCCTGCATTAAACAACTGCTCATGTTCATAGAAGGCAACTGGCTCCTAAGTCAGAGTCTGCTTGGGCCAAACTCAGTGCCTGTTTCTGACTGTTCTGCTGTTAATACTGTCCCCTTTGCAGCTTTACTACTTAAGTGATGGAGACAACCTGGGCAGTTGGGACTGAGGAGCCCTGATTCTGCTTTCATCACGAAATGCGCGGTCCTGGGATGCCAGAAGGCACCATTGGAGAGCCTGCTCCAATCTGCACTCAACTGGTAACCAATGTTAGGAAGCTGCACTGTATGGTCCTTCCTTTACAGAGCTCAGTTATGTCTGTTTGCAGTGGAGAGATGAACGTGCAGCTTTAAATGTTAAAATTCCCAACAGACCTGTCCTGCACTGCATTTAAAGATGCATTAATAAGTTAATGACAAAATACAAACGCCTTGACTCCTGCAATTTAGAAAACTGGAGCCAAAGGAGTCTTAATAATCCTGTTTTTCTTTCCAAATTAACACTGTTTACTTTCTGCATTTCCTTGACCTTGAAGAGCAATCCTGCACCATTCCACGTACTCCACCTTCAGCCCTTCCAGCACAAACACAATACCCAGCAGTGCCGTTCCAGGCCCACAGCAGCACAGTGCCAGTAAGGCTCTGCTCCCTCCCTCTCTGCTGCCAGCACCCACTTTCTCTCCTTCCCTGAAACAGAAAACGTGGCTGTACACCTGGACATTGTCATTTGCTGAGATGAACAGGTAAATACACACATGAAACACATTGCAAAGGGCTTGGGCTCCTTCACTGTCATTTCCAGAGGCTGCCTCAAATCTTGGGGATGGCTCACAGCTGCCTGCAAGCAATAAGCAATTGCTCACAGACACTTTCTTATATATATTTTTTTAATTTTAAAATTTATTTTAATGACAACTTCTCCCTGTGCTCATCTGGACAGCATTTGGAAGATGGAGGGATTCTGTGCATGCCACTGCATCTGGCAGCACTGTGCTTGAGCTGGGTGCTCTCAGCCTGTCGTGCCCAGTGGAGTGAGAGGGGAGGGAGCCAAAGTCCAGCTCAGGTTCGAACAGCTGGAGGCAGGAATATGCACAATGGGAGGAAACTGGGTACATTGCCTTTGCAAAACAAATAAACAACACTTCGAGAAACTTGAAAAAAAAAAGCCCCCTCCCCAACCAGCTTGGACAAAATCCTTTCCTTCCCACAGCAACAGAGGGATGCAGAGGCTGAAGTGTTTTCACACTGAAAGCATGGCATCGTTTGTGAGCTTTTTCTACAGTCTACAAATAAACAAAACCCAGGGAGTGTTTTGCATTCAATAGTTAATCACAGTTGGCTGCGTGTTTTTATTTTTCTTCACTGTAAAGGCATTCTTGGTCCGCCTCCCAAACAGCTTGTTTTGTCTGAGAGATTTAATCTTGAGTGGCAGGACAAGGTGCAAAGACAAACCTCAAAACAATTCTTATTTTTCTATAGCAAGATGTCGGTATGTAAAAGCTAACTACCCTGCAAACAGGCCCCTCAGGTTGGCATGCACAGGGCTTCTTGCCACAATTGCCAGCCGCCTGGATACCCTTGCCCACTAAACAGCTCATTTCGCTTGGTTTTAACTCTTTCCTGTTTGTGAACTGCTCTTTAAGTGGTCTAAACAACCAGAATCCAACGCAGGTTGGACCAGTTTCTAGCCCTAGCTCCTCCCTGAAGAAGCATCTTGTTTGTATACACTGGCACCAGAGGCCCAGCCTACTTTCAATCCAAACACTGTTTTTCTTCAAAGCAACATCAAGGTACCTTTCATAAAAATAAAGAGATGATGCAATACATACATAGTGCATCAACAAGTACTTGAGCTACTCTGCTCAGGATTAGCTTAGGCAGTTACTTAAGAGCACTGTGTTGGACAAATATCAGCCACATTTTTGCAGCCATGCCTACTAACAAGTGAATGACTGAAAAAGTACTGAATTTATTTAGGTTTTATGGTTTGCCCTTCTAAGATCTAGAAATGGTTAGAAACAATAAACTTATGAAATCTCATCACTTATGCTCTTCATTTTGCTTCCAAGTGCTATTGCCTCTGAACAATCTTTAAAGGAGAAAGTTTGTGATCTGTATCACAGGCATTAAAAAAACTGATAAAACCACATCCAAGTTGCCTGAAAGGTTTGTCTTCAGGTCATTTAGTCCCACATTTTGGTTGAAGCAGGAGTATCTCCAGTTGCTGGATAGGACCACCATGGCTTTGCCTACTCCTGGCTCACCAATCCCCAGGGAGAAGCCCCAACCTCTGGGGGGCACCACTTCCACTGTGGGACTGCATGTGGAAATGCTCTCTGCTGTGGGTTTGGTATCCTGGAGATTTGTGCATTTGATGGTGCCACTTCTCGAGGTAGAATTTTTGGTAACTCTTCCCCATAAACACAATGCACCAGACCTGGCAGGAAGCAGTCATGAAACTGCCTGCAAATTCATTTCAACAGCTTCTTGCAACTTCCCTAATTCTGTGTATGTAACACTAGACACAGGGAGATACTTCTGATGTTTCTTTAAGGAATATGCTGTAAAATCAGTACAAGGTCTTAGCAAAGATGGGGGTCTATACAAAGTGATGCTGGCAATCTCCATCATCTTCTAAGTGTTTGCCCTGAATTAACTTCCCTGATTCTTAAACCTACTCCAAAGTATCTCGGGAGCAGAGAACATAAACACTTCACACAGTATAGCTACTGTGGGGACTCTTTTGCCACAGTTTATCACAGTGCTGAATACATGGTTCATTTCTGAAAAGAGCCATGACCCATAATCCATCTCTAAATCACCACAATAAAAATAATGCCCAATTCAACCAAATGGCCATGACAAATGCAGAAGAAATAGTCCTGCCACCTGCAAGCATGACAAACCAAGTGATTAGGTTATTTTTGAATCTCTCTTATAAAGTACTCCAGCGATGGGTAATGCCAGAGACAGGGAATTGGATTTGCCTGAGCAATGTCCTGACAGACACCACCTCCTCTTCAAGCCAGGCACCTCTGAGTGTTCTTTGCAGCCTTGCTTTGAAAAGCCTTTCCCTCACAAGCAGGCATTTACCCTTTTTGTATGAGCTTTGTATGAGCAATCCAGGTTGCTGCCGAACACCATCCACGGGAGGGGAGGAAGGCAGGATCAATTTGCAGGAGTTTTTCGTGCAACCTGCCCATAATTAGCCCCAAGCAGCAGCTGAGTCACTCCCAAGAGTCCCGGGTGCTATTAGGACCAGACACGCCACGGCCCCGTGTATAATTATATACCAGCCACCGC
Organism: Dicaeum eximium; assembly: GCA_013396995.1. Taxonomy (NCBI): domain Eukaryota; kingdom Metazoa; phylum Chordata; class Aves; order Passeriformes; family Dicaeidae; genus Dicaeum; species Dicaeum eximium. The sequence goes on from VWZP01010148.1 coordinate 588,623, forward strand.
CGTGCGGAAACGGCTCCATTTACTATCTGACCCCATTAGACAGAAGCTGTCATTTCTTCTTGGCTACCAGGCCTGTGGGTGCTCTGAGGAACACAAGCCAAATTCTCACAGTCCAAACTCATTCACCCAAACTCACCTCCTTCTTGCTGAAACCAGCAGATGCCATCCTCTTTCCTGGGTCACCTGTGAGCTCCCCTATAGTCAAGAGGAAGATGGGTGTGGAGACACAGCAACCACTGGGTACAAGGGACAGGGAGATGAGTGCAGAAAGTCTAGCAAACACAGCATGTCAGTAGTGTTTATTTCATCAGAGAGCAGGCTCAGTTGGCCAAAACACACAAGGAATCACCCCTAGCTGGCAGGGCTGTATTGAGTTGCAGCTGGATTTTGCAGCTGCCTTTTCCTATCAAGGCATGAAGAGGAAACACCTGGCTTCAGCAGCATCAGCAGGGAGGCATTCCCCCCTGGCACAGCTCCTGTGTTGGGCACAAAAATGAACCTACTCCCAGCTGATGAGCAACCAAAGCCTGTTAGCTCCTGCAGCCGGGATCTCTCAGGCTCACACAGCGCCTGAGCCAGCAGAGGCCCTTTGGCTCCTCTGGGGAAAAGCAAAAACGGGTCTGGGTTTTTGTCACCCCAGGTTGCCAGCCTGTCACACACAGTTCCAGTGAGGTTTGCTGGGAGGGGTGTGCGAGGCTTGGGCTGCTGCTGACGCTGCACTTCAGAGAAGAAATGCAGGGCTCCAACTTTGAGCTGCTACTCTTGCACCAGTGCTACATCCTCTTGGAAAGACACAAATAACCTCGACGGCTCTGGTTTTTAAACAAGTACTGAAAAAATTTTGCTGAAAGGGACAGTGGAATAAGGGAAACAGGATGTCAAATTAGGATCAGCTTGAACCATTTCAAATAAACAACGAGGAAATAAAATGTACCCTGATTGCTGGCAGGCTTGAAGGCTTACAAAGTACTCGCCCCACCCAAATCAAGGGCTTGAAACGGAGCAGCAGTGGAACAGAAACCCCTGACAGTGTAAGATTTGCTTTTCCCTAGTACTACTTTGCCATCCTTAGGGACAGAAAAAGCATCATTAGGGTTTAACTAGAGTTGGATGAAAACATGGAGTACCCCAAGGATCAATTTTCACTGTGGGCAGCTGCAGCACGAGGCATTAATTCTTCACCCTTTCTGGTGACAGGAGAAACACAGGGAGCTGTAGGCACAAATAATGTTAGACTTGTAGTATGTATTTTGCAATGAAATGCTTGCTTTACTTCCTGTTGTTTAGAACTGCATTTATTCTTTAGCACTGCAAGAAAAACCTCCTGTATTTTGTACTGGGTGCACGTTTAAAGGCCCATATATTGTAGACTCAGCAAGTGGCAGGGCAGATGCCAAACCTTGCTTCCTTTCTGATTTCTTGATGATTTAAGACCTATTTTCAGCAGCCAGTACTGGTTTCCCCCCTTGCCTTTTTGCTGGATAACTACCACTTCAACAAAATGGTGTTTGTGCAGTGCCTTGGAACCAAGAACAGAGCTTTTTAACATCACAGGGAATAGAAAAAGAAAAGCAGGACTAAAATCACCTACATGCCATGGCCTTTCAAGGCATATGCTTAGAAATATAGAGCAGAACCCTTGAGTTCTTGCAGAATAATACTGTGACTGCTAAATTTTTATTTCCTACATAGCTAAAATTACTTGCATGTTTCTGATATTTGTGTTGTTTACCTTCCCCCAGAACAGTTTGAATTTTTTCCCTGAATCTACAGAAATCAGTAAATTAAAATATTAAAAAAACCCTGCATTGTTTATAGACATTTTTCAGACTTTTACTGGCTTTCCCTGTAGGGGCAAACCTATTGATGCAAAGTATAAACAGGAAAAGATAGTGTCTGATCAATGCTTTATTTAGGTGCAGGCTTCCTTCAGGGAAGCACAATTCACTTTGCCTCTGCTAATTTGCTAACATGGAAATTAAATGAAGAGTTGGTAAAAAAAAATGTACCCAGTGCCATCAGCATGATTATCTTCCCTGATCTGGTAATAGCCTTTCCTCAGAATTCTTCTGTTGTGGAGAACATAACACTCGGCTTAGTAAATAAAAAACAGCTTCTACTTACTTTTACAGCAAATAATTCTATATTTAATGTAGGCCAACAAAATGTTGGCATACACCTTGTGTCTTTTTAAAAGAAAGAACTCAAGTTTGCTAAAAATAGCAGTAACTAGTAATGATGAAGTAAAATTGTCCCAGAAGAGGACAGAGACCTGAAAATAAACACTGGAAAGGAGATGACCTAAGGGATTTTCAGTAACATTTAAGAAGTAAGAGTAACCTTTAGGTTTAATGAGTGTTACAATGCATCAATTACAGAGACATAAGTAATTTAAGGGAAGAGTGTTCACCGGCAGTTCAGTTTGGTCACAGACTTCATTTGCTTCACAGGGCAAGCGACAGCACCCCATAATTAACAACTGTGGTCGTAAGTTGTGTCCAAAGCTTGCTACCTCCCTGCAGCACATCTTTCTCACAAAGCTGGAAAGGTGAGAAACTCCCCTTGTGCACTGACAAAGGACTGGCCCCTTCATCTCCATGTCACTGCTGCACAGACACAGCACTAGAAATGTGTTTCAGGTTTCTGTTGCCTGCTGCTTCCCTGGTTGAGGGTACTGACACAGAAGGATGTCTAAGCTGCAGTGCCTACTCATCACTTAAACAGGTTTCTGAGCTCTGCTGAACCCCCAGTCTTTAATTAGGGGGCACTGCTCAATTGACAGTACTCAAGATCCAATCCTCTCTTTCCTAGGTAAGAAGTCTCTGTGTAAAATCACCTGAATTGAGACTTAAAGTACCGCACTTCATGGCTAAATCTCATCCACCAACTGATTCACCAAAGACACTTATTGCTGTAGGTTCCAGACAGGATGAAAGAAAGGGAACATACAGAGAAACATCCCTAGGGACAGTTTAAGAAGGCACAGGAGATCTGTGCTAACTCCAGCAACGATCTCTTCTCAAAAACTGACACAAGTCGACTCTCTGTATGAATGGGAGGATGTTCAAGGACAGTGACAAGACCAAAATGTGCTGATTCAGCAAACGAAAAGTGCCAATCAACAAAGCAGCAGCCAGCCCAATGCAAAGATCAATGAAGGCCAAACAATGTATGGTATAGTTACCTTTTATTTATTCTTCCAGCTGTTTGTCCAGTCTTTCCAGCAAGTTCACAAAAAGTCTGACTTTGAATCCATAAGATTTGGTATTACTTCTAGGACAGTGGAATATGTATGCAGATGAATGAAGGCTTGCCTCTAAGTTTGTGATTTAAGGACCTTTAGAAAACCATGCATTAGCAGGGCTTAGTAACTCAAGACTTACTGCATTCTTTCAGTCAAAACTAGGACAGTGTAGAGTTCAGGCTTTTCAATATGTTTGCTACATTGCTATTTTTCTCCTATGTTTTGTGGTTCTCATAAGCCAAGGAAAATAGCCTAGGTCTGACTGCTCCCTTCAACTGCATATATCACATAATAGGGAAGGAAGTGCTGAGAGTCTCAGTGCCGTTAAACTGGCCACAATGGAAATTATAATAAAACAGGAGATAACAGAAATAACTTCAACTCCTTAGATCCCAGCTTTCATGGCTAACCTGAATGCCTTCAATGGATATTTGGTTTGATATAAAATTATTCAAATGAACCCTCTCTTCTGGTATAGTATTTCTTTGGTAATTCTCCTGGAGAGAAGCTTCCATTCATTTTAGTGTCTCTCCTCTCAATACCCCATTTGGAGAGCTAGCACTCCCAATACTTCTGAGAACTATTAGAAAGGGATCCATAAAATACCATGTAGGTTAAAGAGTGAAGGGTGACCTTGAAATAAAGAAAATGTTCATTAAGTGTAACAAAAATGCTTTTTTTTCTAATCTGAAAATTGACAGGCTTATCTTAAACACAAACAGTACAGTTTTTAATATTTTCTACCTTTTTTTTTTTTTCCAAAATACTACCAATTGTAGCATGACATGAAAATTAGACAAACTATTCAATTGTTTCTATGTATGTTGCGAAAAGTTGGTGAAACTATTGAGTTCAGTGCGATTAATTGCTGGTTTAGGCTTTTTGTACCATCAAAATATTTTCTTACATGGTTTCTAAAAGTCTTTAATAATAAAGCAGTTTGTTGTCCAAAATGACTAGGACTGAGCTGAAGGATGCATTTTTTGTTGAGAATAAATCTAAATTCTGAAGAGTGGACCTCTTTTCAAATTATTTTGCAATTGCTAGCCTTTGAAGTATGGTAACTTCTGAAAAGATAAAAAAATAAATAATTGATGCCTCTTGGGCAACGTGAAGCGCACACTGTGTTCTTGGGGCAATCAGTACAACACTGAATCAAAGACAAAGTTATAAAATGTAAGACTCCAGGAATGTACTGATGCAACCTAAGGGTTTGGTTTATACCTTTTGAAGATGGCTAGAGATTGTTTCTATCAGATTTTGAACATTATGAGAACAAATGTTTTTCATTAGCCACCCTTCTTCTCGCACCCCATTCACAATACTGGCTTATTCTTGAATATGTGTCTGTGGCTTTGGCTTTTACCTGAAGAAATGTAGACGTGAGATCATCCCAGTATCTAAACAATATTTTCTACTTAGTCACTTGAGGTTGTTCAGTTATGATTTTGCTATTCACACAAAACCATTACCTTCCACATCTGCTCTGAGCGTGCAAAAGCCTCGTGCAATGTCTCCACAGAGGGAATTCAGGCTCAGACCTTTGAAACTGCTGACAGTCCTCAGATAACGCACTGAGAATCACAAAGGGGTGGGTCACAGGACACAATATGCCTTCTCTGTAGGCTTACAATAAAACTTACTCTTTTATTTATTCTTACAATAAAGATTTTGTTTGCAGCTTAAGTTTCAGCCAAGAACTTCAGTATTAAACATAAATTAAAATTTGCCCACAAACTAGCTAAAAATACTTGTAGTTTCTACAGGCGAATTATTTGCATAATTCTTAATTATTAAGCTTCACTACTCATAACCCATCTGTATTTCCTAGGTGAATATAAACCCTGAAAAGCACTATTTTTTCATGCAAAATGACAAGTTCTAGAAAGGGCAGGAGAACACTTCCAATCAAGTAGTTTGACGAGACTTCCTTGCATGTGATGCTATAGTGAATAATTTAAAATTAAATGTTTTCCAGTTCCACTGTATCATCTGTATCCTATTCATTTAGTTCCTTGTATTTAGCAGAAGTAGGGCACATTTTCCAGATACCATTTATAAGCAACATACTCTGTTAATTTTATTCCTTACTGGAAAGTACCTTGGTCTAGTCACAAATTAATTGGGGAAGTGACATTGTGACCATTAGTCCCAACTGGAGCGCCTGACACAAGCAGGAAATAAAGGATAAATAGGCAGGATTTTGCATTTGGCATTTCAGAATTAGGGGAGGTAATGTTTCCAGTTATATACACTTAAAAATATTTTCTGAGAAGATATGCTGAACTTACGCATTAAGCTGAATACCTATAGCCCTACATTATTTCATCAGCTATTTTCCAAGACATCATTCATTCCTATGTTGAAAGTTTGCTTCTTAGCAGTATTTACCTTATTTGGGAAAATTACAGGTCTATGAAAGAGCTTTATTTTGTTATATTGGTTTATATAACTAGTTACTTGCATGTTGGTACTAAAGAAGTAGAACTTTTTTGTAATGGCAAGGGGCACACATTGGGAAAACACCAAAATTGTACAACTGGAAATAAAAACAAAGCATAAAAGCCTAACAGCTCACATAAGATGAGCTTTTGACAGAAGTATTAAAAAAACCACCAAACGTCAAACACCTTGCCATATTAACTTCAGACCAACTGGAAAGGCACTGGGAACTGAAGTGTGCAACTCATATCCATACCTGTGAGAGTAACAACCACAGCGAGATGCAAACCTCCAAGGCAGAATATGGCACTGTACAGTCCATTAGGCATGCCCAGTACATACAGCAGTTTTAGGTTTCCTTAGATAAACTGAAAATGTTAACTAAATATACACATTACATTGTATTTCCATATAGGGGAAAACGATCCAATTTAGACCATCTGAAGACAAGGAAACAAGGCATAACATACAGGACATGGTTGGCACAAGAAAGTGTTACCATATCAATACACACCCTTTTAAATTTAATCCAATAGATATCTAAAGGAATGGTGGTGGCAGAGGCAAAGGGGCAGGGCTAATATCAAATATTCAGTTCTAAGCATGCTAGTGAGGTCTTTGTTTAAAAAACTGAAGCTACCAAAACCAGTTCAGAGGCAAGAAAGCACCTATCAAGACAGTCCAACCCGTTTCCAGGCATTCTTCTTCTGGGCTGACATGTGCAGACTGAAGGATCTGTCCAGTACAGTTTCCATGCCTGAAGCTGTCTAAAGCTTCCCATTAGCAAATGCTGCCTCCTGGAACTGAGGGACAAATGTCTTGAAATATGTCCTAGTGAAAAGAACAGAAAAGACATGATTAGGAAGAAGTAATCTTAAAAGCATGAATTGAAGCACTTGATGTTTCCCATGTTTCCTATTTCCCCATGTGGAAATAGCTTCACATATGGTATAAAAGGCCCAAACACAGACAAGGCAATGGAACAGGAAAATAGTGAAGAGAAATCAGAGTACATGTAGGAGATAAGCTCTTTATCTGTCTCAGAAACCTTGACACAATACTGTCACTACTACTGATGGCAGCAGCTTACATAAAATGCAGCAAATAAATACTAACAACATTGTATGAACTGTAATTCCTTTTATTAAACTTCAAAATTTATAGGATAATGTTCTTTTTTAAAGTGTTCTTTGTATATTTTGGATCTTAATCAATCTTCTTTACAAACTGTCAAGTGACTCATAAATCCATAAAATGAGCTAATTGCACGTATCCAAACTTGAGTTGGAACTGTACCTTAGAGGTTTTTTTGCTGAGATACTCAACCATGTAATAAATGCATTTTACATGTCCCAGGGATGCCCTTTTCTTGCCAATTATATTAGAAGTTGCTTCATCATTTTGCCTTTGGTTTCTGCCCATTGCGTTTTGCACCAAACTTTCACTTTCTCTGTTTTTTTAAAAATTTTGTTTTCCATTTCTATCACTGGTCTCTATAAATTACTCTCCTGTTTTCACTGAGAAGAAATCTGAAGTGAGAATAGCTGCAATGTCATTTATTAGATTCCTGATCTCTCTGCTGGTTAACCTCCTGAAGCAAACCCACACGGATCAGCGTCACAATCGTGATGTGTTTCATAACTGCAGTAGAAGCTTTGGCAATCACTGAACAACAACCATACTTCCTCACACCTAAAAACATTGCAAGATCATGAAGAGAATGTTCCTCTCTCTTTGTGAAGTCATGGCTGGCAAATTAATTAACAGATAGCTGCAGTCAGCTTTTGTGCACAAGCCGTAAATACATATGAGATGCTGTCCAAAGGTTAAAAGAGCAATGGAAAGTAAAAGCATTTCTGGACTGAGGAGCTGATCCCAGAAATGGAAATCATAAAGAGGACAACCAGCACACACATTTTATAGCATATACAGATTGTGCTGTGTATTTATAGAACACACTTTGGTTTATTGAAGCAAAGTTCAGAAAACAACCTTCATAATCATGCCTGCAAAAGTGATTGTTCGTGCTGGCACACACATGTACATAAACCAGCTGAGAAGGTCTGCCTGTCCCCTGATCTCAACATCTGAGTGCCATTTCTGTATCTGTGTTTCTTCAACCATACCTTTGAAATTATAGCTTTTCTAAGTCCCGTTTCATTCTACGTATTTTGCTAGCTCATGGAGTAACACCTGCATGTTGTCAGTGTCAGGATCTATCCCTTTTACTTGTCCTTGCTTTATCTGTTCTAGCATTTAATTATGCTTCTCTGCTTACTTATTTTAAATAGCTTCTCCCTTCCCCTTTGATAGCTTCTCTGCAGACTCTCTTCCATGCACGTGATCTTAATTGACTTGACAAATGTTACTTAAAACTTCCCTCTTCCAAAACTGTAGAAATTTTTAATCATTAAATGGGATACAATTAGAACTATTTTTTTACATTTTATTTCTTTTCCTTTATAGCATTTCTGTGCTTTGTATTAAACCCATAGTTAGTGCATTATATGCAGTAATTATATATGCCTTTTCTGTTAGGTAAATTCCAGAATGAATGCTTATGATATCACAAACATCCTCCCACACGAACTTTATCTACACTTGCATCCTTTCTTTTCCCTGATTCCTGCAGGAGAGCTTGTATCCTTTGCTGCAAAACTAAGTCTAACACCTCCCTACATTCTGATCAGATGTACTGTTTCAAAGAGGATGTTATTTCACTGGTAGTTCATATGAACCTCTTGGTGATGTTCCATACACTACAAAATTCCTTTAGTTCTTTTTAATTTTAAATGCCTGATTTTTTTCCTTTTTATACCTCAAAGTTCATGCTTAAAGTTGCCCTTATCATTTTAGTCTTCTCCAGACTGAAGCAAATGCAGTACCACAAGTGTACTCAGGTTATGTTCCTCCATTTCTGTCCCTCTCCCATATACCTTAAGTATCTCAGATGAAACAAAATCAGTGATAATTATAAACCATATGTTAAAGTACCTGAATTCCCTGTGAAATGGAAATTACAACATTTTAATTACAACAATCTCTGCAGAGATTACCAGTAAGGAGGAAAAGAAGCACCAACTACCTTTTGAGTAAGTTTCATCTATTGACATTTGGCATTGAAGTCAAAGTGCACATGCCCAAACAGGACCATGACACAAACTATTGTGTCACAAGAGATGACATGAAATAACTTTGAGAGAAATATAAAATTTTTGAAGGACGATATTCTGCTAGGGACTGCATGGTAAAGGCATCTTCACATGCAATGCTATTCCTTACAGAGATTTTAAATCAAGAGACAACACTCATGCTCCAGCATCCTGTACATACAGGCACAGAGAAACAGTGAATATAAACATGAACTTTGGAAAAAGATACATTCCTCATATTCAATTCATATTAACACATCCATATGAATTTACACCCTTAATAACTATGATCTGTGCTATACCACAGGGATTCATATAAAAATACCTGAAATTATTTTTCAGAAATTTTGCCACATGATATTCTCAACTTATCTCCAAACTATTTTGAAATTATTACTTTTATATACACTAGATATGCTTTTCAGCCCTGGAGAACTGCTATTAAAAAAACCCAACAACAGTAATTTGTGTACCTGTTGAATTACACTGCAGATGAAGAAAGCTAACTGGACCTATGGTCTCCCAGGGCTGTGCCAAATGGCAGAAATCAGCTTTTGATCAACGCCTTTTCTCCTTTCTGGGAAAGATGGAGATCCTTCTTTCTCCACCTTTCATCCCATGTTCTTGGTGGGTCTGTATCACACTGACCTTACACCAAGCTCAGAAGACCTGCATAAATTCTCCTGTAAGTACAGAGAAACTCCTTTGTACAAAGTACACAAATATTCTTTACGTGAGTGTTGAGTACAATCAACACTCATGTAAACAAAGTAAAACACACGTTGAGTGTTGCATCCTTGTCACAATGGTTTAGATTCCATCTTAAACAGTGTTTAAAAAGTTGCTTTCTTTTCAGCCTAGAGTGGAAGCCAATCTTCATACACTTATGGGCACATGTCTAACTCCTTGTTGAGCTTCTTATAAGACTCCATTGTTTTTTGTCTATTCGTTTTTATTCCCTCAAATGGTCATTTTCCAAGTTCAAGGTAGTAAGTGATGAGGTTTCTATGGAAATTTTACTTCATCACTCCAGAAAACAACACATTTTGCTGTAGTTAACCACTATACATACTCGACACAGTACAATGAATTCCAGGTGCTATGCTCAAGGACATCTGTTGAGAGTAAAGCACTTCTTTCCTTCACTTTATTATCCAGTGGAAAGAAAGTCTTGCTATTATTGCAAGTGGTAAGTATCTAAAAGAAGGTAGAATTGGCTCACCTGCTGTTTACATATTTTCCAGTAATATGAAACACTGAGTGTGGTACAAGGTCTCCAGAAGCCCATACATGTCTAAATCCCAGGGTGTGGGCTTGCCGTGCTTAAAACATACTTGACTCAGAATTCACATGCTTTTGAGAAATTTCATTCTAATTGTACTGTTTTTTTCCCAGGGTAACTTAGTGCTGGGATTTTAAAATGCAGTTGGGTAGAAAATCTGCATTGACCACTCAATAAAACCTTATGCTTTCACATATCTATGCTGAAAATCTGCAAAGATTTTAAATAATGTAGCTGTGATCTCCAACCAAACAACACTTCCCATATGGTGAAAGCATTCTAACACCAACACACTCCATTTCTACTGTTGCTTTTGCTGGACAGGTACTATAGCCAGCTATACAACTGTGTTCCAGTTACTGCTGCTGGTGTAATAAAGTTAAAAGGGCTGTTCAGGTGTTTCTATTTCTCTTAAAATCTTCATGTGGTAAATTCAGAGCAGAACATCAAGACCCAAACTGTGTTACTAAAAAAGCATACAACATGTATCAATGAGATTTCTGCTTTTTATGTCTGGGACAAGGACAATCATCATGGGGTGATGAATCATCTTCCCAAGTCAATCACAAAATATATTCCCCTTAAACTCCTCAGTTTATGACTGCCCAGATTTCCAGCATGCTGATCTCAAATTCACCCATGCTAGCCCTATTTGCACTCATGTTTTATTTGTTTCAGCTCAAGATGTGGGACTTTCAAGTGATTTTTCCATCAAGAGACAATTTGAGGAAAATGAAGGGGATGAAATCATCATGATGGTCCACATCAAGAACACACTTAGCAGTACAGCAACACTTCTACTACCAGCACAGTGTCCTTATTGGCAAATAAAGCCCTTGAGCCACAACCTTCATCTTTTCACAAAGACATAGAGACCTTCTCTCACTGCATCAGGCACACGTATTGTGTTCCTTCTCATCTGAAGGCAGACGTGCATTTGGATTTTTTACCTACTGCTGGTTTTGAGAGCAAATTTTATTCCTAAATACTACCCATTATTTCAATATTTTAGTTAATTCTTGTAAAGTATTTTAGTAAGTACTGCAACTGTGGTTTAATTCTGTAAATATCTGGCTCTAATTATAGACACTTAGTGTATTCAAAATCATAGCCAGTATTTGACAAATGCATCCATTCTCTCCTACTCTAGGAGGAAGGCACACAGGAAAATGTGAGTTCTTTTCTACAACTTTTTCAGGTTAATAGATCTGACTTGGGCAGGCACTCCTGCAGTCATGGTGATCTCTGAATAGTTTTACCTTCCCAGTCTTCTGGAATAAGGTCTGTAGGTAGTACCCCATTCTCCTCAATAGTTCTCTATTGTCTGAATTGTCCAACAGGTAAATTGAGTTTGTTTGAATAATCCCAGGACTGAGGTAAGGACTGAATTGTATCCTGTCCAGCTGTATGACATATGACCAAGAATCCCAGGCATTTGTCCCAACTGCTGTCCACTTCTTTTATAGGAATTGGACCTCTAGGATTTACATAATTTTGCATCCCATATTTCTTTCTTGCTGTACTCTAGAAGAACTGCTTCAAGACATCTATCAGTTTCTTCAAATCTACTGAATCCTGACAGAAAAACCTCAACTCCATAGATGACTGACCTTCACTAATTAGCAAGAACAGCAATGTTCTCCCCTCTTTCAATTAAATTTGGTGAAAACAGGAATTAAGAAGGGTGAAGGATAGACTGAGGCTTCTTGAGGTTTTTGACCTATTCCTTCCAGACTAATATTATTATGCTGACACTTTGCAATAAAATCTTGTTATATAAACTATTTCAACATTATAGACATATTAGAATTATAGAAGAGCTTCTCCAGGCTTTATCAACATCACCTGATTATTCACTTTCTGAAGTACAAAGTATTTTTGCATGGATCATACATACTTATGCAGTGTGCCTTTGTATTTTTATGCTCCTGTTGAAACTTGTTTTGACACAGTGAAAACTTGTTTTGAAAATACTGAACACCTACAACAATACCTTCTGGATGCCATATGAGAAGGTTTGGCCTCCCATGACCACACAGGCACATCCAGCTGATTTGGTTCATGTGACCCCTAAAAATTCATCTCCTGTACAGAAGGTATTCACCATAACTTTCAAAACTTTCTAAGATTTCCTGTTTGTTTCTGACAGAACAAAATCAAAGATGACAACTCGTCTTTTTTTATAGATATAATAGTTTTCTTTCTAAATTCCTTTTGTCAGGAGCTACCTAATTCAACGTGATTAGCACTAATTAACAAAAGGAACTTAAATTAATAAATTGGTGCATTAATTCCAACAGTGGATATGTATTTAGGTCATATTCCATACAACTGCTCATTATATCCTTAACCCACGCTCATGCCCTCCTCCAGCATCTCTATGCCTTGCACTGAACAAGGGCTGAGTACAGAAGTGTGGAAATCTACTGGGAGCCCATTCTTTTAATAGGCCTCATGCCAACGTTTGAGGCGTTGCTTTTTCCTTTTAAACACAGACACCAGACATTTGAACCTCTTTGTTATTTTTACCATATATAATGCATTAAAAACATATTCCCATTGGGTGAACCATGTTGTCTATTTATTCCCAGGCACTTCCACAGCACTCCTCAGCAGGCTAAAGATACATGAGCACTCACAGCAAAGCTGAATAAGCCCATCTCCTGCTTTGGGATAACTATGGGGTAACAGGAGAGTAACTTTACAGCAGACATTTTGTGACACCTCTATTAGGAGAAAATGATCGTTGTATCATTGTCTCCACATCTAAGATGTTACAAAACCCAATAATTCTCGGCACTCTAACTTTTGACTGCCTAGCTGGAACTGGGCTGTAGCAGGCAGGCCTACAACAGGGCCAGGTGCCAAGTGGCAAAGGCTCAGGAGCTAATGAAAATCAGGACTATTAGGGAATGCACAAGGCACTCAGGAGACAGCAGCATTTCTAAACCACCAATCAAATCTGAACATCACCAAAATGTATCCAAGCACAGCAGCAGAATGAAATAGGTACCTTCCAGGATTTCTTTCTCACTTCAAATATACATAACGATACTTGGCACGTTTTCATGTTTCTAAACTAAGCTTCTTGATGGTATGCTCTTTGGGATATAATGGTTTACAATTTCCTTACTAGGCAGCTTTATCTATAGCAAATATTTTGCTTTTATGTGAAACACAATGTCTATACAGTTCTCCATTTTATACATCTCCAGAACTGGTGATGCCAAGCAAACATCTGAAGTGTTTATACAACAGCAAGACAATTCTTCTTAAATTACTGCTACTGTAACTGGCTAAACACACAAATGTACAAAGGAGTCAGTGCACAGTGCCACTAAGCTGCTAGCATTTTTTTCCTGTGTGCCAAAAAAAATGCATCACAATCCCTCTTCCTCTGCTAATATGCTCCCTCTCTCTACCTCCTTTTATTGTGAATTACCTCCAAGGAGATTAGTAAACTTTTTCTGCCTGTTTCTACCTGCCAGTCCATGCAAAGCACTGGCTGTGCAGCCAGGCTGATAGACAGAACAGTAATCAAACATCTATAGATCTGGAGATCTGCTGTGGGCAGCCATCAAAATGCAAGTTTTTAAGAAATACAGTTGTTTTCAGCTCAGTTTATGATACTGTATGACAGAAACCCGTCTCCAAAACTACAAACAAACCAAAACTGTAGCAGGAAATAGAAGTGGCAGAACTAATGAAACCAAGTACATATCAGAAGTTTAAACATTAATATTCAGTCACATCCAAAAGCTGTTTTCTGTATTTTACTAACAGTATCTTTTTCCTCCAGAAGTTCTTTCTGGAGTTACTGGCATTTTTGATTCAAGTCACACAGAAGGGTACAAGAAATTGTTATATTTAGACATGTTTTTTCAACAGTTGGCTGATTGCAGAATTAACAGGTAACTTTAATCCATATGAAGGAAACATAAATAAAAATTAAATTTTCATTTTGTTATACATTTGCATCGTTTACAAAAACCTATGGTATAGATTGATTTTATAAATAAAGTGAAGAATTCAACATTGGTCTGCTGTAAAAATTAAGATGACTTTGTTGCCCAACTTACCATAAAGCAAAATGAATTTTGACAATCTGTTCAAAGCACGAAACAACCATAAATATAACAACCTGACTAAAAGCAAAATATAAAGGAAGGGAGTTCTAGGGAACAGCTGTGGAGCCAAGATTGCAGATCATCAGGTAGGCTGGCAATTAATGTTTATTTTAAAGCAGCAGCATAAGTAGGGTTATCACTCTGTAAAAGATGCTAACTTTGATTAGAATATACATCCTCCCAAATGCATGGACCTTTACTGACAGTAACAGATAAAAATTAGAGCTACTGGACATAATCAGTTCATATAGACCAAGGCCAGTAACTATGAAAGCAACTTTTTAAACCCATCTGGAAATCAAGATGCTGGTATTTAATGTCTCGCAGATATTTAAAGATTTACAAAGGTGTATTGCACAGACACAGTGAATCTAAGTGTTCCAAAGCACACACAGAAAAACGAACCTCTCATTTTGGAACACTTTGATCAATGCCTTCTGCTTGCCAGTCAGTTCAAGAGATAAAACACTCCACTTCCTTCACCTTCTCCACAATGTACATAAATAGATGTACTTCAGTCAGATGAAGGCTTGTGGTCTTAGATCATAGCAAATTTTGCTTCTGCTTTCTTAACTTCCATTTTCCCCACGGGGTGGTGGGTGTCTGTGAAGGGTGCATTGGAATATCTCTATCACAGCATGGTCATTCTGTTTCCTTATCAGAGGATTATGAGAATGATATTCCAAGGCCATCATGGAAAAACCCAATCTTCATATAGTCCTTTAAAATACAATGTTAATACAGGAAATTTCCAGTCCTATCAGCTTCAGCATGACAAGTCTGCTCTATTTTTCCTAGTTACCGAAGTGCCATAGCTGTATTTTCCCACTCCAGGTAAAGGTTAACTTCTTTAAGAGATAGTGTTTATTCAAGACATGTATTATTTCCTCTTACCTAGGCTATGTAAATGCACAATGAGCTCTGCTATTGGAGAGCAATTATTTAACAAACATTTTATTAGATCTGAAGGAGAGAGTCAATGCAAGATAAAATGCAAGTAGAAACCTCTTCAAAGCATAAAAGGCAAGGTAAAGAATGTGTGCAAGTAGTGGTGATATAAGTAGTAAGTGAAAGCAGAAAAGACTGGGCAAGAATATGTTCAGGACTGAAGCTTGTAAGGAAAGACAAGTGTAGAGATTCAAGAAGAGAGAAGCTCACAGTAGTAATAATAGAATTTGAATGATCTTTTAAGAGATTATTGAATCCCTTAATTGTAGTTCAGACGCAGAAATGAAGAGTTACACCACAGATGCATCCATAACGAGTCTGACAACCAGCATCCCTGCAAACAAGGTTTGCTTGCAGGTGAAAGTACTGATTTCATCATGCCATCCACTTAGCTTTGCCAGATTGCTTATCAACAAGGGCCGAAGGCAACATACCAAACCATAAAAGAAACCTCCTTGGATATTCATTAGGACAAACCAGTCAGAAGGAAACGGATGAGACGCCACACATCTGTGATTCTATAAAACATATTAGAGCAGCTGTTTCTCTTTGCTATTCAAAGGATATATATTTGCTATTAGAAGTAAAAGTAAATGTTCAAATGATTGGAGACCAATTCAAAAGGGAAAACCAGACAGAAATAAACCTTAATACTCACAGGTAAAAGCAGAATAAAGCAAATACAAAATTAATTTGCGGAACAAATTAGCTGTAGCCCTCGAAATAAGCACTTGTCAAACAGCACAAAATGTGGTCAAAAAGTAAAAAGAACGCTCAAAAGAAATAAAGTCACAAAGAATAAATGAAATGGAGGTGCTTAAAGACGTTGCCATACCAGATCAGGCTTTCCAAGAGATGTACCAAAAGATTTAACTCATGCATAAATGTCAGCTGAAAAGGTACCAAATGAACAAAACACAAGCAAATCAGCAGCCCCAGATTACATTCACACCCAAGTTCTAGAGAAACTCAAGTGCGAGAAAGTTAAACTCTTAAATAGCTTGTAACCTCCTGCTTAAAACACCCTGGTACCAGAGATGTGTGATGTCAATCAAAAAAAGGTCTGGAGGTCTGGGAGGATATAATGACCTATGACTCAATGAATCTCATGTCTATACATTACAAATTGGTAGAGCCTGTTAATAGAAATTACTATAAAAATTCATAAATAGTCCAAAATTAGTGGACTTGAGTAAATATGATATAATGGGTAGGAGACAAACTTGTGCTTCTCCAGTCTCCTGTTTTCTTAAGGTATCAAAACCACACAGACAAGAAAAATTCAAGTGACACACACTGCTCAACTTACCTACAGGTATTTGGGAAGGTTTTTCAAAGGCATAAAAACCCCTGAATTACCACAGAAGGAGAAAAGTTCCATGAGTGGATAAACATCAGGCCAAGATACAAAGAAAAGGACAAGAATAAATGATGAATACCATTAGGGTGAAGTCACCTGAGAATGCACAGAAATGGGTGATCTGACCTGTGTTGTTCATATTCCTACATGATATGGAAAAGTGAGCAAAAGATGGAAAGGTCTGTTGATGTTAACAATTTAGTCAGGGAAGGAAAAATGAGCCTCACTTATGAGGAACTGCAGATTTCTTACAGTACTAGGAGACTGGGAGGTAACATACCAGGTGAAAAGTCAGTATTGACAAACATGAAAGAGAAATATGTGAGGAAAAAGACATAATTTTACTACCACAAAAAACACAGGCTCTGAAAAACAGACAGAAAGGAGATGTTGGTGCTAAAATGACACTGTAACCAGCCTTCATCTGTATGCAAAAAATGAAATCAGATGTTGTTAGAAGCAGAATAAAGAGTAAATCAGACAATATCACTACATCACCATATAAATGCATCGTGAGTAACAGGCAGCTCCCTGACTCAGAAGAAAAATCACAGAAACAGTAAAGGGAAAAAGAAGTGAGTGGGACAAAGATTATCAGAAAGATGGAGAGGTTCTGGAGAAGGAAGGAGTGAGCAGAGCAAGAGAAAAGGTGACAAAAAAGACATGAGTTTCATAAAACAAAGGTTACGGAGGGGATCAGCAGATTAACTATTTGCTGCCTCTCTTCATACAAGAGGTAGAGGGTAACAACAAATTGAGCTCGAAGGAGGCAGGAATGCAAAAAGCCAATAGAGTTTGTTATTCACACCCCACCCGTGTGATCTCTTGCCACAGAATTTAATGATGTTATGCTGTTGGTTCAAAAAGCAAGCAAATAGAAGGAAAGCCAGGTAAGATGACTTAACAGAAATGTACCAGTACTGGATAAAGAAATCCTTGAATAGACAATAGAAATATGTATTGGAAACATGCTCTGCCATGCTATTCCACAGGCATCCACTCTATCTGTTGATACAGACATGATAGTGGGCTAAATGAACGCAGAGTTTTACCTAGCTTAATGGAACAGTTACAAGTATTACCCAAAACACAAGGCTATGGAGGTCACTTACTATTTTTATTTAGCTGTTTATTTTGTAACTGATCAAGCAACAGTATTTATCTGGGCTGTTAAATCTCAGCTCCTTCCAAACCCATGTATTTCTCTTTACCCTTTTCTCTCTAGAAAGGGAGGACTTTTTTTTGTCTAAGTTCCTACTGTAATTTTATGCTCTAATATAGAACTAGCAGCTTTCATAAATGTATAATGGAGTTCTTTAATAAAGCCAAATCAGACAGTGACTGTGTTTCACAGTATTTCTAGAACACCACTTAATCCCAGTTATCCAAGAACCACCTACATTAAATTCTAACCTTTCATTCCTACAAAGCAGTTGTCTTCCAGCAAAGTACTATTATATTCCACTTATACTATGCCAACTTCTCCAATCTCTTCTGTGCATTTCTCTTGTCAATATACGAGAACGCTTTTTTGCAGAAAGAATATTTACTATACATCAAAATGCACATATGTACAGTTCACACATATACAGGATATCTATATAGAATCACAGAAAAACTAATTGCCTAACAGATTTTATTTCTATGCACTTCCTATAGCACCTATACTCCTCATCTTTAAATAGTTGTTTTTCTTTCCTACAGTCAAAGCTTTAATGAGAAGTGACCAGAAACCAGGCCCTTCTGTCTTGGCTGAAATCCACATAATGCATGACAGCACTGAAGATCCCTGGCAGGCACCTGTCAGAAACTAACATACCATAACTTAAGAGTCAGACTTAATTATCCAGAGAGACATTTAAAGAAAACTACATGAAAAATATGACTCAAGAAGTGCGACTATCATGTATACGTACCATATTCTGTACTGTATGCAGAAGAACTGTGCAAAAATAAAGGAGTGTACTGGGAAAATTCTAATTAAAAGTCCTATCTACTTCACCTGTTATATCTTACAATCAAAATAATTGTTATTAAGTTTTGCTGGTAAATCAACTGCAGAACACACTACAAGAACAAGTGCAATCACTAAGTATTTTACCAAATGTAGCTTTTTCCATTTTCCTTTCTACTGTTCCCATATAATTCTGATCAGCTGACACTCCTACAGAAAATCAGTTTTGATAATGGTGTTTTTAATGGTGTATAAAATCAAATTAACTTCTTCATAAGCTCCACACGTCTGGGTCGCCACATCTCCTCTCATTATGGCTGTCACAGTTTATTGCCCCGTTTCTCTTCTGAAGAGCGGCCCGCCAGCGGCAACAAAATGTCAGCTTTACTCCTTTTCAGGCAAGGAAATCACTTCTGTTCAGTTTCTGATGCAAAACTATCAAAAACCAGAGCTAAACGAGCGACCCAGCTCACCACCTCAGCCTTTAGTTGTACCTATGCTGGTGTTCTTCAGAAAGAATCCTCTGAGCCTTGCAAATGTCTGAACACATGCACACACACCTAGAGAAGAATGATGTCCTTGGCTTTTATACTTCTGTTCCTTACTCTCATTTTTATGAATTTAAGTTTAAGATAACATGCAATAGAGACAAAGACAGTCATGCAAAAAGCTTTGTAAGGTGAGTATATTTAATGCAAATAAGTTAGTTTTTGGAAAACTGCTCTTTAAAGATGACTAATGCGCATGAAAATCACATAATACAGGAAAACACAACTTGATACTTTTACAAATAAGCAAAAAAAAAAATTTAAATACAACCCAAAGAATAAAAAGAAAATTATTTCCTTAATTACACCTATCAAGAAGAGAAGATATAAAAAGAGGAAGACATTTACATGTAAATTTTATAGTGAGATTCATGGTAACATAGCCGAAACTCACAAGTTTAATAAAAATTGTAGAAGTTATTTTTAAAGAATTTGAAATATAGTAATAGATATTCTACCTAAAATGTGAAATAAATCTGAATAATAATAAAAAAATGGATGAGTTGAAACTGGTTAATGTCAAAATAACAAAAAAAATCATCAGAGCACACAATTTACTGAATAGAACAGCAAATCTGACATACTACAACTGATATGTCTGAACAGTAACACAACTGTCCCTTTTTCAAATATCCTTTTATTACACTAAGAAATGCAATCTTTTAATCTGTATATGTAATCACAGACTCACAGAACTGTTAAGGCTGGAAAAGACCCTGTAAGTCCATCAAGTCCAACCATTAACCCATCACTGCCAAGCCCATCACTAAACCATGTCCTAAGTGCCACATCCACACACCTTTGAAATACCTGTAGGGATGGTGACTTCATTACCTACTGGGCAGCCTGGCTTGACAATTCTTCTGGGAAGAAATTTGTCTTAATATCCAAACTAGACCTCTCCTGGCCCAATTGCAGCCATTTCCTCTTGTCCTATCACTTGCTCTCTGGGAGAAGAGGCCGATCCTCACCTGGCTACACCCTCCTTTCAGGCAGCTGTAGAGTGATAAGGTCACCCCTGAGCCTCCTTTTCTCCAGCCTAAGCACCCCCAGCTCCCTCAGCAGCGCCTCATGGCACTTGTGCTCCAGACCCTTCACCACCTCCACTGCCCTTCTTTGCACATGCTCCAGCACCTCAAGGTATTTCTTGTAGTGGGGGTCTCAATTACACACATAATACACATCATCTAATTTGCTGACACTCAAGGAAAAGGTATGGCTGAGGTTGAAGATGCTGTGGGCCAGTTCACCAGCCTGGCACTTCCTAACCATGGCATTCCTGTGCTGAGCACAAACCGAAGCTGCAGCTGTGGCTTGCACAAGATGCACCTGAATATAATCTGAAGATGCACTTGATCTCATGGCAGAAAAACAGCCAATATAAAGTTGAGAGTGCTCGAACCCTTTGAAGCTTTCACCCTCTGAATGCCCTAAGGGGTGTATAAAATTTACACCACATTCGGCAAACACCGATAAATGGTCAGGGATAACATTGTCATTCAGAAATCTGTTTTGTCAGCCAACTTGGAAAAAAAGAGAGTATGAACCCTTGGAACAACTTCTTATTGTGATACCAGTTTTCCATGCTCCTGCTATTTTTAATGATGAGTAGGTGGATTTATGTAGGATAAAAGAGTAAACTGAGTTTTAACTTGCTCTCCCCTGAAGTATAATCTAAGTCTACAGAGCAGCACTGGGTCGAACAGAAATTGGGCCAGAGTGCATCTAAGAACTGAATTTCATTTGTACAAACAAACAAGCTTTATTTACAGTATTCCTTCATAAAATCCCAGTCTTCAAGTCAGCACGTTCTTTAAAGACTCCATTTATTACACTTGAATGCCTGTTTAAGCAAAAAGACAAGAAAGCTTTCCCATGGAAACTGCACAGAGATGTTTTACTTCACACGTACACCACAGGCTGCTAACTTTCCATAATTTACTGTATTTTCTTAGGCTTGCCATTGTATTTTAGGACCAAAACTTTTGGAGAAGCTGCTTACGCAGGAGGCCACAGACATATAAATAAATGACCTACAAGAGGCAAAGCCTGAGATACCAACTGAGAGGAAATGGCATCTCAGCAGCTTGTAAGAAAATTTTAATGTTACTGGTTTCCCTGTTTCTAGCTGAAGGAACCGGTTAAAATTTTGTGTTAGCTGAGAAACAAGCAATCTGGAGGCAATTGAAATCACATTATTAAATCAGGACTTGATTCATCCTTCAGAATTAAAAAAAGCCAGAGGGCAACCCCTGGGCTAAGATAACACCAAGCTTTAGTTACCAGATGCTATCTCTCAGTGAGGAATCTAAGTCAGTGGGCTGCAACAGAGCCCAGTGATTTTTAAAATCTGCCTAAGAGGACACAGAAAAGAGGCTTGACTTCATGGACTTTATCAGACAGATATAAATTGGTCCAGTAACTTCAGCAAGGACATGGGCAGGTTTTTTCTCAGAATAAAAAAGATCCAGCTAAACTGATACTGATATGAGAATTTGCCTTTTAGATTTAGGTGATATGTCCCTAGGTATGAATGCATACAATCTAGTTTTATATGTTTGCATTTTAGGGAACTAATTTTGCTCCTGCCTATAGTTACTACTGATTGTCTCAAGGCCACAGCAAAGGGTTAAATCCTAACTTCAAAAGAAATGCCTACTTCTGCTGGGGGCCACAGAGATAAGCAAGGATACCAAGACTTTCAAGTTTGGTCCCTCCACTGAAGGAACTGGATAGGCTCACCTGTTTGGAAAAAAAAATCAACAACCCACACCAAAACAACCTTGGGAGAAGGCTGGGCACAGAATCAAAGTCCCTTTGGAACAAACTTATGACAGCTCTGCCCATGAATAAACAGGCAGAGTTGCTGAAAACAGAGGCAGGGCTTGCCAAAATTGAGGATGAGGAAAGCTGTCAATGATGCCATTTCAAACTTGATGATGCTTCTACAGTTGGTGCAAGAGCAAGCAAAAGCTATCCTTGATGGTGTCTTTAGCCCCAGTGAGGAAGAGAGAGTACACTGATCCCTGAAGTCTGAGAAGGGTGGAAAACTTGGTCAGATACTGCAATATCAAGTGGGAGATCCTGTGGCCCTAGAGCAGTGGCCAGGAAGATAAACAGAGATGTTTTGTCTCAAAGAATGCTGAGCACTTAGGAGACCATTTTGCTAAGAGGGAAAAAGACTATATATAAGCAAAACCTAATTGACAGTATTTAGAAACACAAACAAGTCGTCTCTGATTTAACCAGAGCTAAATTTACTTCAGCAGAGTAGAGTGACATTGTTCCTAGAGGGTAAATAATGTATTCTTTTTTTCTGTCTTTATTTGTGAAGTTTTCATGTGTTGTTTGAACTAATGCATCTCATTAGAATGCTTTCCCACATATCAACACATATTCCCATATACTTGGTCCAGAACACGTCTGTGATAAAAATTAAGTAGAATAAGAAGTTATTTGGTTATGTTAAAACACACTAACCTATTCTAAGAAGCCCTAGCAAATATTCTAAACGCTGTTTATATAAGATGCTCAATTGTGTTAAAAATCTTGCTTAAAATATGCTCACATGTATCATAACATCATATTTTTCTTGATCCAGATTTATTTATGGTACCTACTCAGGAATCACTAGTTGTTCCTGCAAGCAAAGCGCTTTTAAGTGGAACAGTTTCTGTCTCTTTGCAGCTCAGTGATTGCTATTTCAGACATCTCAGCACACTGTCTTCCCCCGCTTCTCATCATCCTTCTCATATTACGTATCCAGTGTAAAACTTAAATGCAGAGGCTCAAACGTAAGAGTGAATAACCTCACCAAACGTACATGTGATAGTAAGTGTACACATTTAGTGCTTTTAAAGAGAACTGTTGTAATACTTCTGAATTTCAAGTGCAGGGCAGTGAAGTACATTTGTATACACCCACTCATAAGCAAATGCACTTAGCAGACAGCACATAGGTACTTGCAAGCTTTCAGCTACAAAAGAAATGCATTTTGTAGTATGGTCATAAAAAAAGCCACAGTAATGCTTCCAGTTATTGTTCTTCTCATTTTTTTAGTAAACAAAATACTCATAATATCCTGCTAGAGAAAAGAAGAAAGTCCATACACACAAAAAAATTATAGTTAATCAAGAAATGGTGCTCCTACAAACAGTACGGGGCAAGACCAAATACTACCAAAACAAATTTTTATTACAATGCATATTAAAATCCCAAACCAAATGTTACTTGATGTTTTCCATAGAATTTAAATTAGTATAAAAATCTACAAATGCATCAGTAAATTGTTGTCTGCTTCCATTATTTCCAAATTACAGTCTCTGACCATGCCACTCATTTTATTTACTCAGCTTCAACTATTTTTGTTTCAACTCTTCTTCATGCATATTTGCTGATTTAATTTAATCTTCTGACTGTCATTCAAGATGTTCATCCCAATACGCCTTGTGATTTATGCAGTTTGATGCTTTTACATGCTCAACAACTGATAATCAGCCTGCTTTAATCTCTCACTGTTCTAACATTTTTACACTTTGCAAAATTAAAACACTGCAGCAAGCCTACTGCCAGTATCTCCCCATTCAGGTAAAATCTGCTCTGCTTCATGAGAAGACAGGGACAATACCTAGCTTTGGGGACACCACTGCCTATGGCAGCTTGCAACAGAACCTCTCTGTGAGGCTGCCCTGTCATCATTAACTAAAGGGATACACAGACTGAAGTGATCTCTCCTCAGCCCAGAACAAGGCCTTGCAGAAAAAACACAGAGGAAGGAGACAGCTATTCTCTGTTTCCATCCAACAAAAAAGCAATAAAGCAAGATGTATTCAGATTTTCAGATAACTTTCTCAAGATCTGATATGCCTTCTCAAGATCTGACAGGGCTGACTCCTATGCTAGAATGGTGGTTTGCTCTACCTCCTCCTGTTCTTCCATGCCTTTTCATTACAGCCTAATTCCAGATCTTTCAGGTTTTTCTTCCTTGCTCTCTCCATCTCACATGCTTCCCTTCAGGGTCCCCTCAACACCCACACAGCCCCAGGGAGTTACCTTGCCTGACTGCTACCATGCAGGTTACTCCTGCTGAGGGCTATCTTGTCTGCTTAGACTGGAAGTCCTCTGGGGCAGAGACTGTCACCACTTTGTGCCATACAAAGCCTAGCAGAAAGAGCCTTCCTTTGTTCAGTCCTCTGGCACTAATGTAATAAGCATGATTAGTAAGTATCTGTCTACACTCATCTACAGGAACACCAGGACTGTATGAGAACAAGAACAGGCTCAGCTTTTGTAACGCTGAAAATGTACAGTTATATCCATGAAATTTCTACCCACCAAAGACCGTGAAACAAATGGAATGCTTAGTAGGAAACAGCAATCTGACTTACTTTGCTCTCTTGGCCATTTCATTGCCATCCCACCGGGGGCTGTATGGGTAATTCTTCTGGGCCTGGGAGTACAGCTGGCCACTGTTAGTGAAGTGGTAGACGGACTGAAATGTTAGGGTTGGTTGGTCTCGAGGAAAGTACAGGGGTAGGTCAACTGCAAATCAAAAGGAAAACAAAAGTTATAAAAACGTGCCAGTGTATTTTTTTTTTTCTTATTGGGAATATATCAGACCATTCTCTTGGTTTAAAGGTGTCAGAACATGAGAAACTGATGGTTAGATCTAAACATCCTTCTGGATTTCTTGTAAGAAATTATTCCAACCTACTGCTCTATAGGACACTTTGCTTTACCAAAATGCTTTTGTAAAGTACATGATATTAAAAAAGTTGAGCTAGTATATTGCTATGTTAATAATAAAATCTCCACCAGGATTATTTAGTTATTAAAAAAAATTACTTTTATAGTGAAATCTTCCCTTTCAAAACTTCACACAACACATTCTGTTCTGCTTTCCATTAAAAAACCAAATTTATCTTTATCTGCTTTAACCAATATATTTTAGTGTCTTCATGGACATCAAAAGCATTCTCATCCTCATTTTACAGCTGTGTCCCAAAGCGGTCAAATGATTTGATATAGAATGTAGAAAGATTCAGTCATATGAGCTGGAAAAGATTTCAACTTGCTGTCATCTGCTAGACAAGAGAACACCCACAAAACTAAAAACACACCGCAAAGTCATTAATACCCAAAATATCCCACTAAAAATAAAAATCAGAACCTCTAAGTTCCCTTTCCTTATCACTGTCACATGATCAGCTAGGTCTGGTGAACAATAGCCTACAGCAATTAGAAACTGTTTTCATGGTCAGAACTAGTTTTTAACTTAACTTTTTCATTGTTAGAATTATAGTTTGTATTTTCTTGGTCTACTTCTTATTTCAGGAGGCTTCATAAATCTGTAGTTAAACTGAGTTATGACAACAGACTTGAATTACTAATATTAAATGTCTAAGCTAACACCCAAATTAACTGAAGGATGTTAATTTCCTTTAAAGGTGTAGGCTTAATTTATAAAGCACCTAAAACTACTTTTTGCTATCCTCCAAATCACATTTTTAAAATTCTGTACAGTGAAAGAACACTGCAATGGAATTGTATTTTAAATACTTCCAGAGATTCCTGTGAAATCTCTGCTAACAGACTGAGGAATCAGTGTAAGACAGGTTTTGTTTTCCAAATTCCATGCTATCATCCTGCTAGCTCCTTATTTTTCAGTTTATCTAATCACATCTAAATACTCAGATGTGCATCTGCTGCACCGTATCTCCCTTTTCTCTAAACGACCCTCCAAGCTGGAGGAGTAAAAGCATTTATAGCCATGAAGCACACTAAATCCAATGTGCTATTCCAGCCATAGTCCCAAAATACAACAAATCCTGCCGTGGAGGACAGCACTTGCTCAGTTCATGACCCAGTGTCTGAGCCACACGTGACAACTCCCGAGTCCGGGTGACTCAGCCCACACAGCAGCTTCCAGCAGATATTTAAGCAGTAATGACATGGGCAGAGTTCTGCTAATTTGAGGGCAGATACGGCTTTAACAAAGGTTAGATTCAAAGATTGCTCTGCCGAATTCCTCTTTATAATGTGATTACTAAATAACAACCCTGAAAAACATTGGTGTAACCTGGCCATTTATCAGCAAGCACGCTGTCTCCTCCCCTCACAAATGATGTGTGCACCTCTGTCTCTGCAGGACTTCACCATGGAAAAGGGTAAAGAATCAAGAAGACTGATTCTCTATTTTAATCTTATAAATATACTACTTCAGCTCTGAGTGCTTAAACTGTTTCTCTAGTGTATCTTTTTCATTCTTAAGTACCAACTCCTTAAGAGAAACCAAGTCTGTATACTTTTGTATTTTATCACTTACTTTATTTGTGTGAGAGGAATAACAACCTTTAGCAAAGCATTCAAATGATAGTTTAGTCCTTGTACTCGACTTTTTAGTTGAGAATTTCCAGCTTCCGTTAACTTTCCCTTCAAAATTGCCATCAACATAACACACACAAGCAGCAACAGTTTTTTCCCCTGTTACCTAAAACTAAAGGTGGGCTCTCAGGGCTAAGTACCTAGTACTAGAAATGACGTTTAAGATGGATAATCAAGGCAGTGCTCTCACTACAGTGACACCTGCATTTGTTATGAGAAGGTACTACCAAATATATATTCTA
The DNA here is from genome assembly GCA_013396995.1 of Dicaeum eximium. Classification (NCBI taxonomy): domain Eukaryota; kingdom Metazoa; phylum Chordata; class Aves; order Passeriformes; family Dicaeidae; genus Dicaeum; species Dicaeum eximium. The sequence goes on from VWZP01010148.1 coordinate 615,305, forward strand.
CTAACCAAAATCTCTACAGAAATATTCAGGAATTACTTGCATTATAAACTGATAACATAAGTCAGATAAACTAGATTGAAATTTGTGCATCCCACATCTGGATAACAGCAGTATTACCCTGAACTGCAAGAAGAGTTTTGAAAAATTTAAACTGCCTTTGATTTATAATAATACCCTTCACCTGAAATCACCAGACTTCCACTTTTCTAACCCAAGTGTTTCCTTAATACAAGGTGTGGATGAGTCCAGACCAAGTAAAAAAACCTGTCCCTAATTCTGGAACACAACCACACCTAAAAGGCTAGTAAACAGGAAATAGCCTTGAGTTTAAAGTGTTATACATATCTCAAGGTAGCCAGCTATTATTTCAGCAATAGGAAAGGAAGGCAAGAACTTGCTTCCGTCCCAGTGGATGCCCATGCATTGACACTGTTGGTGCACAGAATGAAAAAAATAAGCAAATACCACTGGTAATTAATGCTGACAAGGTGTGTTGAACATGAAAGGCCAAAATCTGCTCATGATCACATATGGCTTGCTAAAGAAAATTTTTCTTTTTACCTGGTCATGTGTAGGCAGTCTGACTCTCAATCTGTACATTAATACAAAATCAGATCCGCCTTCATGCAATATCTAAGGTGCCAAAGGTGTTACTGTAATTACATGCAAGACAACATTCACACTTTGCCATGAAAAATGCATCACAGTTAGGAACAGCACATCAGTTTTGTAAATTAACACCTGAATGAGGCAAACTGTAAAAGCCTCTGTTGGTTTGGCACGCTAGTTACCTAAGAACTACAAAAACGTATTCATGTTGAATGCAAGTACTATTTCCAAATAACAGCTGACTCACAAAGTACCCTGGTGATATGTCTGCAGAAAATAAGCAGATGACTCACGTCTGTAAATTCCTGAAAGTACCAATAGACCCCTTGCTTAGTCATCTTTTGCTTGGATGCTGGGTTCACGAGCTCTGTAAACTATAATGAGAGATCTAGCTCTTAGTAGAACTCTCTCTCCCTTTTTTCCTCTCTTCTAAACAGCACAAATTATCTCCCTAAAAATAACTTCATCTGCGTAAGTGAGTCACTTCAACTAGCAAGCTTCTACAAGTCATGCAGTTAAACAGTAATATTTGGTTATGAAGGTAAAAATGCTGCTGTCAAACTCAAGATTTAAAATGAAAATTATGTCAGAGGAAGTCCCATTTACCCCTTCTCCTGCAGAAATAGAAACATTTCCTTTGGAAAATTTAAACAATTAGCTCATTCAGGAAAGTAAAGCTTTCTAATTTAGTTCCATGCTCAAAGTAATTTAAATCTGACGATTTCATACTTTGGCTCTCCTAAGCATCACACTGTTAATATAAGAGGAACTTAAAGAAGCAGACTGGAGAAAGAATCCAGTAAAACATTGTTTTCTCCTACATTACAATTTACAGATCATTTTTTAAAAGTCAACTTTTAGACAGCCATAGTGGGGGGAAAATAATGTCTTTATGCAAGCACTACATGAGCAGAACTTGGAGGGCTGTTTATGGGTAATTAAGCATTGAGAAAATTCTTCACTGATAGAACCCTAATTTTCCCACACAGTTCATAAGAAAGCAAAAGAAAAAGGACTTGCTTGTTGAGAATGAGTCATGTTGTAAAGGAACTTAATTACAGTTTATAAATAGTTGAAGTTGCTCTCTTTTTGAAACATAAGAAACTATCTAGAAGTAACACATAGATTTGCTTCTCTTGACTTAGTATTTAATGCGTACATATATTCAAAATATAGTTCTCTTAAAGCCAAAATCTTGGTTTATTAATAACTAACAAACTGTGCAATGCATCTGTAAGGCTGAATTGTTTATTTTTTTAAAAAATAGCCATCTGAGGCCTGGAACAGGTTACCTTGTTTGTTAAGCTTATGTCAACAACTATAGAGTTGATTTTGACTATCCTATTAACTTTAAAATCTTTAGCATCTAATTTTACAACTTGTTCAACAGGATATGAAATGTGGAAGGAATGTCTCAGAAAAAGCATGTACCAGTGCTGCTACAGGTTTTCTGAAGGAAAAATGCTCAGAAGAAAAGGGCAGTTTACCACAGTGCCCTCCTTTCCACCTTTAAACACTGGAGAAAAGAGTTGGGAAAACAGAACCATGCTTGAAATGCATGGTGACCATTAATATATTTCAAAGCACTTAGACAATAACATTTAAAATTTTTTCCATACTGTTACCCTGTTCTAGGGAAAAGGTTTATTTATCCTTTGTATGGCACTGGATAAACATAGATATTTGTTTTCACAAAAGCCAACATTTACTCACTGAATTCATCATTTTAATCCTTGGATGCTACCATACTGGTTATCTTACTAACCTTGGGGATGCTTGATTCTGCAGCACTATACTGCACCTGAAATTTGTTTTGCACTCATGAACACTGGGTGATATGGATATTTTATTATTGAGATTTCTACTTTAACAGGATTTTATGGCCTGCACAACCTTAGTTCAATCCATACGTGCTTTATGGAGCTGCCTTCAAACAGAAGGTAACACAGTACTGTTTCTAGTTCCAAACAGTGCTAGGCTGCACAGAGCTGGCCAAAGCTGTAGCCACTGTTCTGGCTTCTCCCATCTGACAGACCCTCTCCCTCTGCATTTATTTACTGCACAACACTGAAGTCTTGCTCCAATCAAATGTGTTCATTTCTGCATGAGCTTTTCAATGTCATGATTCTAATCATCATAAGAATGATGTTAGCTACGTAAAATATTTTTTAAATGGTTTCACAGCACATTCATGAGTTGAGAGATTCTTTAGGGATTCCAGATCAGGAATTAAGGAATAAGGAGAGAACAGTCAACCTGCCTACTGATGCTAAGTACCAGCCTGTGGGATGCAATTCTTCTGAGACTTACTGGTAGATAATACTTTACATAGCCAAACACAAGTCCTTCCAATGCTGACTGCCATAATATATACTTCAGAACCCATGATTACTGGACCTGTGAGAGGTTTTGTTTAAATTATTTCACCAGGAAACCAAGAAGGATACGCCAAACTCAAATCCCCAGAGAACACTGAAGAATCTTAGGCTGATACTAGCCATTCTCTTCCCAAATTTCCCTGACTCAACTCCTCATTTATCATCCAGCTTTGGCGGGAGACTGCCTCTGCACTCAAGTACTTCTGATGAAGTAAGTAATGGAAACAGGAGACACATATTCCAGGCTCCAGAACTGCATTTCTGTCTCTTATGAGTACATATTCATCATCTTTCTGCCTGTTCTTTTTTTGGTTCACTGAATTCCACATTCTCCCTGCCTTACTTGCAATTGAGCTCACACTGCTGGGAAAAACAGTGGATTTGAATGCATGGCCTCAAACTGAAAAGTTCCTTGAACTTAGAGCTCTGCAGTTTTCCTGGGATGATGTGGATGAGACCCATGTGAATTTACAGTGCAACTCCATGGCAATATGTATACCATATCACTTACACATCTCTCAAGCCCTATTTTAAAAGAAAATTTCTACTAGATGTTTTGACATGACTTCTATGAGAAAACTGATTCAGACAGTCTGTACAACGGGTGACAAATCTTCGCCTAACTTCAAGGAAAAACAGTTTTCTTCGGTTTTTACATAAAAATTCCAGTGCAGAAGGCCTTTCAGGAATCATATTGATCATGGCTCCTATACAGAAACTTGAACAGATTTAGCCACAAGCATTCTGGGGGCTGTAGTGTCTAGCACAAAGCTCCTCAGGGCAGGATTTCAGGCTACTTTGCCTAGTGAAATCTTTCCTGGACTCGTGTGTGCTGACGGCCTTTGGCCTACATTCTATTGGCAAAAAATGAAAGGGGAAACTTGGCTTAAAATACACAAAAAACTACTCAATGCCACAGCTATCCTGCTTTGGTGTGTGATGATTAGTTCTTGTAGGAATGAGAAAGCAAGGATGACAAATAACATATCAATGGCATTAGTGTGGGACTTTAGGTTAACAGAGCGCAGTCACAGGAATTTGAATTTGTTAAATATTATTAGGGCTGACATCCCTTCTGGAGAAAAACAGTTTTTTGCAGGAAGATGCTATTTTGAAATCAATATTTCAAAATTTCAAATCTGAAAGGAAAAGCTGTTTATGGAATTTTAGCTGAGACACTTCTGGCATTCTGGGTGTGTTGGTAATCACAGCTGATTTTGAAATAATTAGGTCTGCACTTGCTATGGGAAATATCCACCCCATTGGCAAAGTCAACACTTGTATAGTAAATGAGTAAGATGACTTATGTACAAAATACTTTCAAATAAATACTACAGAAATACAGGTAAATATTAAAAAAAAAAAAGAACAACTATTTTATTAACAGAATATACAATATTAAAAAATAAAAGACAAACCACTGTAGGCAAAATGGAAACAATGAATTGTGATGGATTAAACTATTGCAACACACTACAGGGTAGATTTGTTTAATTAGCTGTCTTTGTTTTGGTTTGTTAGTTGGTTTTATATGTTTGGGTTTCTTTAAATACAATGTAACCCACTTTTATTTGAGGAGGACTGCATGACATTTCTGCATCCACCTTGTGGTTCTCCTTCCACTGATAGTGGGAACTATAATACAATCTAGGCACCAGTGCAACTAGATTAATGATTACAATTGTTTTGACTTTCTTTCAACATAGGCATATTATATGGTTGTAAAAATATCTCTTGTCTTTATTACAACCTGTAACTTTTTTTTAAGTACTCAATCCTTCATACAAACCAGCATTAAAAAAAAAAAAAGTGATAAAAAGATTTTGAATGACTGAAGTTAGTCATGTGCTGCAGACAGAGTATCTAACTATTGACTGAATTTTACAGAGGAAGTAAGTAACAGATCAAATAAAGATATTCTTCAAGCACTTTCCATCTATGTGGTCCAAGACTGTGCTATACAGCTGTAACTTAATCTGGAAACAGCTTTTTAACATCTTCTTGCTTTTGAGTGTCATTACTCACCTCACCTATGTCATACTCTTATTGGACAGCAAGACTGGACTACCTCCTAAAAATATCCTGTGGAATGTCTCACAATCCTATATTGACCCCAAACAAATGCCATTGTGGTCTTACAGGTCTTTTCCTTCTCTAATTTCTGAAATCACATTTATCTTAAGAAAAGGCTTCTTATTACCAGCTTCAGCTACTTACTTGTATTTTGTTTTATTTTTACTTCAAATTCTCAAAGTTCTTCATTCCCTCCTCCTTCCAATTTTATTTCCTTTTATTGTTTCTGCTGTTACAGTTTCTATAGTAACTTCTCTAAGTGCTGATGAGATTGATGTGACTAAAAGTTGTCTCTTCTCCGTCTGAATTGTTTGAAGCTTGAAACTTAAATACAGTTGCAGTTGTTATGGATGTAAAAAGCAAGCCATGCCTTTTCTTGGCACAGGCTGGTGATCACTGCAAAAAATACTCTGCTTTCTGAGCAGAGATACACTGATAAATGCTGAGAAGGTTTACATTACTTTCCAACAGGACAGGAAGACCTCTAAACCATGTTTTTATCTGAAAAGCACATGTGCAAAACCCTTGTATTCTCCCACCAACATTTTAATAAGATTATGAGGCTTGCAAATAAGTTGTTTTTTCTGTTTTAAATGATTCCTGGGATATGAAAGAAAAGTATTTTATTTCATTCTCATCTGTGGTCAGTGTGATGATATCCTGCAGGTGAAGAGGACTCTCTGCTGCCACACCTGCTATCCTGTTATTTCAACCTTTGCTTTTTGCAGGCTTGCAGCTTTCAAAACCCAACCCAGTGCAATCCCATCTGGTCCAAACAGCCACCTAAGCCACTCCAGGTATTTCTAACTGTGGTACAGGCCCATCTTTCTACTCCTGAACATCACAATTACCACTTTTACTCTTCAAGTCACCTTACAGAGTTCTAAAAGCTTATCCTTTCATTGCTTTTTAATGACCTAAAGAACTACTTTGTGGAACATACTCTTTTTTGACACACTTTCTAGACCACCAGCCATTTGAGGATGATGTGAGACAAACATCAGGATGACATCCCTAAGCTTCAGGGAGCAGACTTCAGGCTGTTCAGGGATCTTGCTCCTCCCATGGAAGACTCCCATGGGATAATGGTTCTGGTGAGAAGATGGGTCCATGATGACCTCCTCCAAGCTCAAGAACAGCCTATTTTAGTGAGGAGAAAGGCAAACACTAGCAGCAAGAGGCCTAGATGGATGAGGAAGGAACTGATAAAACTCAAACATAAAAAGGAATCACAGGAGATGTGGACACTCCCTGAGCATGCAGAGACAGGACTGGGAATGTCAAAGCTGACCTAGAATTGAATCTGGCAAGGTGAGTTAAGGACAACAAGATGTGCTACAGGAACAGCAAAAGGATGACTAGGGAAAAGATAGGACTGCTGCTGAATGGGGCAGGGGGACTGCTGACAAAGGAGACAGAAAAGCAGCTTAGAGCACTCCCTCCTTTCCGCATTTTGATATTTATACATATTTGTGACCAGAAAATATTTCTTATCTTGACACAGCTCTCATTTCTAGAAATTTCTTATCTCTAATAATCCTGTGGTGCTGTGTATCATCCTGTTTCTTTTCTGAAAGCATTGCCTGGTATTGAACCCAGGACTCATCCATGAAACCCCTGCTAATCATCTCCTTTCTGGTCTGAAAACAAGGTATTTGCTTTCTACTTGCTACTATGAGCTATTTTGAACTTGCTGTATTTCACACCTTTAAAGCAGTTCTTATCTTAGAGAAAAGCTATCTGTGAGTTACCAAAGCATGTAGACACAAACCAGACACAGAATAAGAAGAATAAGCACCACAACCTGTACTCAAGTCCTGCTCCGGTTAATTACTTTTTGTGACCTAATTATTTATTTTCAAAAATTGAGTGGATAAAACAGGGTTCTATCCTTTTTCCATGTCAGGTAACTTCTCTGAGAATTTTACTTATCTGTCATATACTTGGGCACATAGTAGTCATATTTTAGATATATATATATATATAAAATAAGAAAAATCAACAGTTCACTTTTCTGAAAAGTGCAATTTTGTAAGAAGTTATTACAAAACCTTTCAGTCCATTTGTTAAAGTGCCTGTAGTTGCTGGAAGAACGTCAATTAATGTCTGCAGCAATACAAGACAGTTTTAAAAGTGTGGCAAACACATGTGTTTCTTAGAAATTAAAAAAGTAATATCCACAGCAAAATGACATTTCAAAATACCTTGCCAGTCCACCCACATCACGCCATCTATAAGATTCTTATTAAGCCTAATTAGTACCACAACTGTTGCTTCCTGTTTGTTGCTGTCCATACCAAGTTTTATGAGCTGTCTGCTGTCCGTTCTCCCTTTTTCTGCAATTACAAACAGGAACCTACAACTAGCTTATACTCAGTGACATGAAAACAAAATGAACCTAGAGAAACAGAAAAAGAGGAAAAGAAAAGCACTTTTCAGAGTCACTTGCATCCATTAGGAATACTTATATTAAAAAAAGTGTCATTTGGCTCACATACAAGTAAATAGCCAAGGTGGAATCAAAGGAACAAAATGCTTAAAGCACTCTTAATGTCAAAAATAAAATGACCAGCTTTCAATAAGAATTTCAAACTAAATCTACGTGGCAGTATCCTTTAGAAATAAAGGAGAAAAATACACCATGGAGAAAAGTGATCAGCAAAAGACTCATTAATTTTCCAAATGCTACAATCAGTTCTGTGATTAATCCCTGTCTAAGCCCATGCCTAGTTTAGTGCAGAACCGTGTGCCTGTGACTCAGGCTACTTTTCCACCACACTGCCTGTCCACAGCACTGCAGTGTATCTGCAGTGTTCATTGACTTCAGTAAGCAAGACACACTTCACTACACAGATGTCCCAGAGAATGCTTTGCATTGAGTGGTTGAAACAATGTACAAAGTTTTGAAGAAACCTGGTCAGTTCAGGGTGTATTTTGCTTTCAGAAACTCTCCAGATTCAAAGAAATACATGGAACCAACTAAAAGTACTGAGTCAGAGGAGAAGGCCACCAAAAAGAAAGACATTTATTCCCAAGCATAAGATCCAAATCTGATTTTCTCTAGCCATGTCTACATCACTGGGGCTTTGTTAACCTACAGTTTCTCATTTAAGAATGAAATGACAGCCTTATGCAAGATTTACAGATCCTTCTGATCAGCATTGAACTTCTCATTCTAGACTCTTGAAACGTATATTTTGTTATGCTTGGCATTTCTACTCAACTATCCTGCTTTTCTGACAGGACCGATACCACCTTGTTATTCACATGGTCATGTTTCTCTTTTTACCTTCTTTAAGTTTTCAGAGTCATAAATTCCCATTTTCATTTAAGAAACAATGAGAAGAATAAAATAACAGCCCTATATAAGTTAAAACACCTCATTAGATAAAAGGTCACAGAAACAGTCTAATGTAAATATTCCACTCAATACTTGTCCTATTTTTTTAGGACATGACTCAGGCAGACAAGGTTTTTTTTCCATAACTTTTCTTGAAAAGACTGACAAACGTGCAGACAGCAATATTCAAACAAGAATGCATCAGAAGCTGGTCTTGGTAACGTCCACCAAAAAACCCTGAATGCAGAAGCAGGTGCCTACCCAACATAGGATATACACTCATAGGTACAGTGTCCTCTTAGCCAGCTAATGCTTTAGGTCCTGTGCTTGCTCCTCTCTTCCACTTCAAAACTTCCTTCTTGCTGGGATGCTGCCTGTTTCTGATCTATCCTCTAACAGAGACAACCACCTAACTACACAGACAAATTAAAGGGTGGACAAAAAGTTACTTAAGCTGGCATTCCAATAGCAAAAATGATCATCAATTAAACTTCAGCTTTTAGATGACTACCACTTTGGAATTCCTGGGTCAGTGGCATTATCCACACAGAAACTGAAATCCCTTAAAATCAGCCAAGGTCACTTCCAGCAAATGTTCCAAACCAACTTCACATTGACTGAGATCCCAAACTGGAAATATAAATGCTGGCAGCCTTCAACATTCTCCACCCCCTAAAATATTGTTCAGTGAAACAAACCCTTTTTAGTTTAATGTTTGTCCTTTTCAAGACATCTTAAACAACCACTAACACAAGCAGTGTTTAACTTGCTACTGCAAACTGGTCCAGCTTCTGTCCATCTCTTTAGTGCTAATAACCTAAAGATCTTGCAAAATAAAAATTTATCTTTGAAAAGCCCAAATACAGATCGATTCAGAGGTCTACTCTTGTGTTTATAACGATAATGCTACTTAATTCTTAATTATGCAAAGATAATATAACTTGTGTTTTTATCAAATATTGATTGGTTATTGCATCAATAACTGGACTCAATCTTAAAGGTCTTTTCCAACCTAAATGATACTATAATTTATATATGGTATAAATACATAAACTGTATACAAGAACAAGAATACAAGGAAATATCTGTCTCAAAAAACTAATCATAGCTGATTTATAAACAAGAAAAGAAAGTCTATTGAAAAGTGAGCAGTCTGTTGAAGTTTACTTACAAAGCTTCATACTGGGACTTACTCATAAACAGTATCAGTATCAAAAGCAGTAAGCCTGATTAACGATTTCCTTTCCCATGTGGATGCATGAACTTCTCTAAATGTTTATTTCTTCTGTCTTATATTTGAAAGCACTTGATTAATTCTTAAAACTAAACCACTAAAGAAACAGTTCCTTTGACTAGTCTTTGATCTAATATAATAACTCCAGCAGCTTATTAGTCTAATGATTAAGTTTGCAACTAGGTAGCTCCTTGGTGTTTTAAGGTAGACTGGGTAGACTCTGGTCTTCAATTGTGTAACTACAGCAGCAGTCTATTTTTTTTTTAGCATATGAAGTTGTTCTAAGGTTATTTGGCTTCAGCAATTCAGAACTATTTTTCTGTTTCTCTCCTCTTTAACTCACTTTACTCAATAAACGTATTCTGAATAATTTCAACTTACTTCTAATGTTTTTGCTTCCTAGTGTCCAAACAAGTTTGTAACTCTCAATGAAAGCAGTTGCACAACAATGCCAAAGTTATTTTGGAAACCTCTGAATCCATCTTCTAAAGGAAATACGTCTCATGTTAGTGTTTATAAATCTCACCGAAATCACAATCTCAAACTTAAAATTTTAACCAAAATTTAGATGCCAATAAAATTTACTATGGTTCCTTTCATTTGATTTGCCAGAGTGCTTGCTCTATACTGACCTATTTACTCTCCTCTGAATACTTTATGTACAGACTACAGTAAATATATAAAGTTGAACAGTTTTCAACTTATTGCTATCTCTGCCAGACATTTTATTAGACGCTTGCTAAATATTCAACCATAATATACATAGTTATGTCAGTGGTTAGGAGATGAAAGCCTATATTACTTCACTCAGGAAATGAAGTGCAGGTTTCGGTCCTTTCATTGCAATATCCTTCAGTGCATGGACCAGAAATGCTTTTGCACTGAATTGTTCAACGAGTGATGCAATGGCTTACACAGCTAAGCCACTGTATGATTTCTAAGGCCACAGGGTTAATACATAGTGATAAACTATTCAGTTATAATTGTAGCTTTCATGCCAGTTTAATTGAATACCATGAATATTACACAGTTAAAACCTGCTCTGTTATTTAGCCAAAATTTGAATTTTGACTCCTCTGAAATCTAAGTGATTCAACATGTATTAAGGTATATTATCTCACAGTACAAATCAAATCCACAGGAATTTTAACATTGATTAAATTAACCCAAATATGTTGGGGAGTAAGAAAGGTAGGAAATCTTCAGGAAGGCTGTACATCAAAAAGTGTTGTCTCATGGAAGACAAGTGTCCAGTGACCACTTCTCCATTGTAGTTGAAATCTAAGTAAAGACTTCATGAGGATCATTTTCCTAAAGATACCACTTCAATTCCATTTTTTCCCCCAACATAAATGATAATAACATAATGGAAGTATTTTAATTTCAGGTTTGAGTTTTTTCTGGACCTCTTAAGATCATTAATGTGTGGTAGGGTAATCTTAGGGCATAGAAGGAAAGGGATTAGTGAGACAATTTTTTATCATCTCCAATACAACACAGGGTGAAAGACTTCTCTGAACAACGGCAATCCCGACTTCCTGCATTAAGAACTCTGGGACAAATTTCTATCATGTCATCAAGACAGCATGAGTCTTCCACATGAAAAGCTAGCCCACAATAAAAAATTATGTAATATGAACGACTCCAGTGCTAGAATGCTATCAAACACCAATGCTGCAACTGCCCATACTGCAATGTAATAATTTTCAACATAAATAACAAGTGTAACTATAAAATCTAAAGAGTTACATGACTGAATTTCCCCAGATCAAAGTTGTCTTTGATACCTGTGAATTTCACCTTACCAAAAGGAAATACAGAAATTGAAACTTAAGGTAATATGTAAAAGGCAGTATGAAAGCCACATTTACTAATTTCCACATGGAGTAATTCCTATATATTTAAATTAAAAATGTATTTTTGATAGTAATACAATCTTTATTTAAAAGATTTAAATAACAGCAAACCTAGCTACATTGTTAGGACAGTTTTGCCTACACAGTTTTAGTCTAGGAATAAGTTTTGGCTTCTAATTGCAATATACTGTTATTTCTTACGTGATATATTTTCTCTACATAAAGTGTCTTTACAGTTGTTATCAATGCATTATTTCCCGACAGTTACAGATGATTTTAGGTATTCCTAGGTTGTATCCTCATCACTAACACTTGGCAAAAGCCAAGTTACAACAGTGAACTTAATCTTGAGTCAAATTACCAGAAAACCTTCCCAAGACCATTTTGGCATTCTGTAAAGCCAACATTTCACTATTGGAGTGCATCCTCTCCTCTCCTCTAGATACAATTGAGATTTTGTGTCTTCTAAGTCACAACAAAAATAGATTAAGCACTGGATAAAAATAGCTAAAACTTTTAAATTGTTTCCTGTAATTGTACATTTTCCCTCTTGAACTTGTATCTTCAGAGGATAGACATTTATGCCTGAGGCAAAGTGTTACTCACTGTGAACAAGGAAGCAAAAATCTTTCCACATCAGCAACAGAGTAAGCTTTGTGAATCCTTCTGCATCATATTCCACCACACCACTATCAACAAAAACACAACAACAACAAAAAAAAAACAAACAGTTTTTACCTTCAAATGCCCTATGATGAATTTGTAAATTTTGTAATACAGGGATTATTATTGTTGTTTGTTTGCTCAGAATCTTCCAGGATTTGCCTTTTTAAATAAGTTACAATTTTCTAGCTAATTGTAAATTAGATTAAACTTTTAATATGAGTAATTGTCTTAATTATGCTGTGCTATTGGAGGTTATCACCCAAACAAAGGCCATCTTCAGTTTAAAATACACTTTTGAATGAAAGGAGACCTGCTACCACATCTGCAGTCCTAAATTGATAAAAACTGTAGACACACAAATTCCCTGTACGTTACTTGAATTAAGATTATTTTTCATTTCTGTAGTGAGTGAGAGGGTAAAACTGAAAATAAGCAGGCTGATAAGAGTTTAAATTTGAAATTTTGAAAGAGTATATTAAAAAAAATACAAAACATGACATCATAACAAAAAAAATCCATATGGAATACTTGTTTGATAGATGGATTAAATGTTTCAACCATCAGAAGCTGGTATTCTCTAAGTGTAAAGCAGTACCAGAACTCATGAACCACTATGCAGATGTCATATAGTCATAGGCACATGTGGCCATTTCTATAATAGAGTTTTCTCAGAAGAAAAGGAAATGTCTTGATAAAGATTAAGCTTGCACTGACCCTCTACTCACATGTCCAGTTGAAGTTATTGTTATCTATTTATGAATTAAATTGAAGTGCATGCTAGAAGCCACCTGTTTTCCTAACCTCACTTAAGAGACCTGAGATCTGAAGGGCTCCCAGTATCCATGTCATTGGCATCACCCCTTGGAAGCAGAAACTCCTCATCATGATTAGCTAAAGGCTTGGATTCCGGCTCAATTTAGGCAGGAAACCAAAGTGCCAACCCTTCACAGTGCTCTGATTAATTGATCTGTGAAGCTAATGTGTCATCATGCCTGGCCATGCACCTTTCATCTGCAGGAATGCAACATGACTTAAGAGCCTCTTCTCTTGAGAGACAAAATATTGGTGGTTGGTGGGAACAGCTGGTCTCCCAGTCCTGCCTTTACACTGAGCAGCAGTTTCTGGCTCTTGCAAGGCTTGGAACCACACCTGCTTCCCCATTTTCCCACCTCAGTCACTGCCTTAAGCAATTTATTCAGAAAAGAACACATCTCTTCTGCACAAGGAAAATCCCTACTGTCTCTTTCCCATCATCACCTATTTTCTAGAAAAATCAGATTGGCCACTGGCACAGAAGTGAAATAATGCTGAAGTACATTCCAGTATTGCTACAGAGAGACAACCTGTACACGTAATTCTGTGGAAAATGACTAGATTTCATCTCAATCAGTGGACAGCAGCCACACAACCAGAAACCATATGCAGAAAATGAGTTTCCCCCACACTACAGAAAAACAGGCATCGGAAGAAAACTTACGTTCCAAAGTGACTCAGGAAAGCTGCAATGTACTCTCTTCTCTTATGGTATCCCTGAATAACATACTGTACCTTAAAAAAGAAAGAAAACAAATCCAGAGCTATAAAAAGATTAGAAAGCTCAAAGCCCAGTTTGTCATGTATTTCTTGTTAAGGAAGATTTATATTTGACGTGGTAGAAGTTCTGAATCCTACATTTAGTATGATTTCCCTTAAGAATCCTAAAACACCTTTAAAACAAATTCTGGATCTTGCACACAGAATATCTTGTAAAGAAATCTCTTCAATCATATCTGAGTGAAACTTATGTCTTTCACAATAGATTGAAGCACTGTTTAACTGCACAAGATAAAGACTGAAAGAAAGAAATGCTCAGCCTTGCCTTACTGATGTTTGGGTAGAAATCTGTGATAGGCAAATCAGTTATCTGAACTGACAGTAAGCTAAGTGTCAAAATAACATTCTGGTTACAGAAGAGAAGAAAAAATTAAATTTCTTGCACAAGTGATCTTGGGTATTTTCTGAAGACTGCACCCTCCAACAAAATCTTCTGAACACCAAGCTCTTTCACTGGTTTCATGCTGACTCAGGGAGCCTCCTACTCAAATGCAAGCATCAGCTTCTGAGGCATTCTGGGTTTTGAAATACTTCCATCCTGGCACAGACAAAATGCAACAATGCTAAATTTGGAGACTTAAGGCAAAATTCTCCTCACACCTTGTATGTTTTCTTGTTGATTTGGATAGCATCACTTAAGAGAACAGTGTGAGCAGGGTTTGACCCATAAGAAAACCAATGCATGTGTCACCAGGCTGCAAGGACATCTGGTTAACAACTGGTAACCTGGAAGTACTTATGGTATGGTTCTATATGTGATTCCCTGTGTAAATTCCTTTCCTTTCCAGAACAAAAACTAGCATTTTAGGAACCTTTTCTCCCTCACTGAAAATAACAGGAAGAATATTTTCTTGGCTATGGCAATACTAGAATTCCTTGGCTGGCAAACGCTTTCCTAAAATTACTAAAAAAGTCTTGATACAACCATTGCTGAGAGCTGTCTTGTATAACTTAAATTCTATTTATAAATTGAAACATTGTATTTTATAAAACACTAAGATTATTTTGAAGGCTTTGTGTGGGCTCTGAAATGCTATTTTGGGAAGAGGAAAACATACGATAAGTTTGCTTAAGTGAGTTCGTTTAAGAAAGGATAAAAAAAGCCCGGTGTACTTGCAGATTTTAAAAACAGAAAGTAAATTTAACAGAAAACCACAACAAAAACAACTCTAATGACAGATCCCAACATAATTATGGAAACACATTCTGAAGAACTTTTTCTAAAAGATAAAATTTTTCTCTTCATTTAGACAGTTAAAGGTAAAAATAATATACAAATAGGAAGTCTGTAATAGGTAAATTTCTAGATTATGACCTCTAAGCCTTCTTTTGAAAATTATACTTAAATAATCAATAAACTTTCAAAATACTGTAATTGTTCTTTTTTTCTGGTTAAACAGTAAGCTAACTGGAACACAACCTTTTCAGCAACCTTAAGTAGCTATTACTGTATAAACATCCAAAGAAACTGCTGATTCAGTTCATCTGGAAGAAACATCTGAGAAGAAAAATCACAGAAAGTACTCAAAACCTACAATAATGACTGGGGTATGAGAACTTGCAACTGGAACAATAATATGCAAACTACACATCTGTATTTACTAAAAACCAGTATACTACAATGCAGTGTTGTACAATACAATAACATTTTTCCAAAATCGTAACATGTTGCAGTAAGAAAGAAACAGCTCCAGGATCTGATCCCAAATTCACTTGTTTACCTAAAGGAGTCATCCTATTCAATGTCGTGCTTAGGTGCTCAGCTCTTACCAAGAAGGTATTGTCTGTGTAGTTCAGCCTATGTATGCCTTGCTTTGAATACCTGGCAGAAGAATAATGATGTCTGTGGAAATGCAGTACAGTGTACAAGGGAAAGGAAAACTCATTGTCTGCAGCAGCTTACCTTGTTTGTTAGCAGCTGGCATACTTGAGGTACATAGTCGATGAGACAACCTCCACCAGGAAAGGCTGGGATGTGAAGGGCAGATGATCCTCCAAGTGCACTAGAAAAACAAGTTAATTTTAGAGTACATTACATGTACAGCCCCTGGAATTTGAAAATTATTTCTGCACAGTCCTCTTTCCTATTTTTCAAGTCAGAGGGCCAAGAGGAAGTATATTTTATGCTGTGGTGATAATAAAAAGTATTGAGTGATACCATCTACAAAAACAGGTTATACCATGACCCACCGTAAATTAAACACTTAAATCAAGACTATCAGTAACACAAAACATTCTCTCAGGAAATAGCATTTTCATTGTGAACAGTTCTGTTTCTTAGCCCTCATCAGTAAGATGTGGAGTACTGTAGTTCAGGTATCTTGTTAGTGGGGGAGGAGAGGACCTGAAGTCCTCAGCTATTCCAAAACACACCTTCAGTCAAACCAGCTAAGAATAATCAAAATAATTGGGACTGAGGAGTCATAGCTGGCCAGATACAAATATCAATCACATCATCTACTCCAGTTTTGGACTTCCCAATAGAACACAGATGTTAACCTACTAAATAAATCAAGGGGCCAATGGGTCAGAAAGATTATCAGGTACATGATGATGTAAGGAGGATGCTGAAAGAAATGGATTTGTTCAGTCTTCAGAGAACACTGCAGAGGGGAGGGAAGTTGAAGGCATATTGATGCCTTCAATTATCTGATTGAAAATTACAGAGATGGTGGAGTCAGAGGCTTCTCTGAAGTGGGGCTCAGTGATGCTCTGTCCTCAGAGGTGCTCAAAGCTCAGCTGAACAAGAGGGAACATGAGCTGGCCCTGCTCTGAGGAGTGTTTTGGCCAGATAAGCTCCTTCTTGCCAATCTATATTGGTTTATGATTATATTCTATGATTTTGTTCATGCTCAGTAGGAAATGACAAAAACAAGGATATTAATTCTGTCCATGCACATACTGGACATCTGAATGGCAGAAATAAGGTAACTTCAGAGATGTATTTAGGCAGCTTAACCATTTGCCTTTCTCAAAGGACAGAAGACTGAAGCACACCTGCTATTACTCAGGATAATGGCTTCTTTGGTGTGGAAAGATCTAACACTCATTTAAATCAGGCTGTATAAGGCAACGACTAGGTAAAGTCCATGCTACTTCCTTCTAGCAGTACTGGCCTAAATCTTCCTTTATAGTCCCTTACCAAATCTAAATTTGCATTACACACTGTGGATTACATCATTCACTAACCATCCAGAACCAACCATTGGATGCCATTAAAAAGCTTCAAGAGCTAAGTTACTTTGTGTGGTCTTCTGTTTACATCCTGTTTCCATGATAAATTGCACTGGCTAGAAAAAGAAGTTCTTCTCTGCAAAACAAGTCTCTTACTCTCCAGCTGGATCTGGCCTCTTATTTTCCTCAGTACTTGATAAGAAACCACTTTGGTAGGTATAAAGGTCTACAGTCATGCATACCTTTGAAGGAACAGAGCCTACATAAATAAAAAAAATCCCAAACTCATAATGAGGTATATGGAAATCTGCTACTCAGGCAAAACAGTCTGGGTTTAGCAGACTGTTCACCACATGGAACAGTTCTGCAGGTCTGGATTTTGCATATGCAATGATGAAAAAAAAAAAGCCCTGAGTACACCACAGCTACGTAAAAAAAACAAACAAACTTTTCCAGCAGAAGTAAGACTTGAATGGGATTTTTGAAAACAGAATTCAGCTTCCTTGCTGCTACCCTCTTACTAAAATTATTCACACAAGAATATAATTTTGCAACTTGTGGATGGTTAAAAGCAGTGAAGTGTGACTAAGATGATTGGAAAGTTGGAGCATTTCTGAAACAGTATGTTCTTACAAAACTGGAAGTATAGCGGGTCCATCGATCTGTAACACTGGAGAATGGAAAACTTGACCTCCTGGCATGTTAGAAGTGGGTTGTGAACCTTACTTTAGGACCCTGGCTTCTAGTTTATTGAACTCTTTACATGTTATGTCAATGTATCCATAAAAGCCTCCAATCTCACACACAGAGCAAGTGGTACTGTCCACTTGGCATCCTGCCTTGCCTCACTTGACACCAAGTCCAAGCTCCCTTGCAGCATGGACATACCACTGAAGATGCTCAGATGACTACAACAGGAATTACAGGCTTCTCTCCCAGTTACAATAGCAGGTATGAAATTAGAAATCATCTCTAACAGACTATACATGCAAAAAAAAAAGCTTTTGCTCCTATATCATCAGCTTACAATACATCCAGACTGAATTGTTATGATTAGTGAGTAAGGGTTTCCCATTTTACCTGTATCCATCTCTTGAAAGTAGCCATCCCATAAAAACATGTTGACATAAATGGAAATCCAGCCCTTCTCAAATGAAAAACAGACTGCTAAAAGGTGTGGTTTCTGAGAAAGAAGTCTCTCCACAGAAAGAAGGCTGGAATTTCTAGTATAATTATCCTCTGAAAACAGAATAAAGCTGTACCATAAGTAATTTATATTCTGTAGAAATAATTATGGGTAGGGAAAATTAAGAGTGGACAGGCACCTTTGTTCCCTCTATTGGGTCAAAGAATCTGCTTATTAAATATTTTAATAAAATACTGCTTTGCACAGGACCTTGCCTCTGACCATCTCAAAACTATCTATAAACATTTAGCAATTAAGACTCATCTGCCTTATTAAATTGATATTTACCTTTTATTTTTAAGCATATAAAGAAGCTATTGCTCAAAGTTTGATTTGACTATGCTGTACTACAATGTCTCTGCCATGTTAAAGGAATATATTTGCTGTACCTCACAACCCTGAGACCAGGCAAGAGGCCTTAACAATTCATTTGACTTACAATAAACCTGCAACTGAAGGAAGAAGAGACTTACAGAATGCCAAAGGAGGACATGTAAAGGGTGCAAAATGGAGACAATTAGGCAAGGGAATGTTGCCATGCAGCTCAATATCTAAGGCTGCTTTTTGAGGTACCTCACAGTCCAATGAAAAGAAAAAGTGCCCAACAGAGTGCTGTAAGAAGCCTTTTATAGTGAAGGACACTCCATTTGCCAAAGTATTTCACCAGCACAAGCTAAAGATTGCTGCATGTCAAATCTGCTTTGCAGATAGTTGGGCCTCTTGGAGTACAGATCTTAAACACTTCTGTTTGCAATCATGCTTCCCTTTTCAGTATCAGTGCTATACACCCCTTAGAAAAAGAAAAAAAACCAACAAAAAAACCCCCCACCATGTTCCTTTTATCAAGACAACAAAAATGTTTCACAAAAAGCATCAAGAGATATGATGAGGAAGCACAAACAATTGCTGTCCTACAGCTGCCAGAGTAAGGCTAATTTCAGTACAATCAATTGAGTTGTGTTTGATTTTTACACTGTTTTTTCCAATAAACTGCTACTTTTTAAAGGCTAGATTTCTAACAGTCTGGTATTTTCTTTGATTTTAACAATTCACAATGCAGCACTCTTAGGGGATGCTATTTCATTTTGACTAGTACCAGATGAAGATTAAATACATGGTAGATCTACCTGTCTCAGAGATAAAAGGTTGTACAAACATGCTGGAACAAAGACCTGTTGGACTCAGAATTTTATTTGCTTGCTCCTACTTTAAGCCTACTCAGCTCTGCAAACCAATTTCATACATCTCATTTTAAGACAGAGCAGAGACTCCTTTGGAGCGAGGTCCTGTCCGTCCTGGGTTTCCAGAGTGGTTCTGATCCATGGTCTATGAATTACATTGCATTTTGTGAGCAACTCACTACTGAATTCAACAAGTGCAGCAGTCAGCCTGCATTAATACAAGTTTTGTTCTGTGTCATGCTGAAATACGCATTCAGAAAGCATAGCTGGAGTATGTTTACATTTCTGCTGTTGACTGGTGCATTCCAAGTGACTTGCTCTGTCTCTTGATCGATCTATTTATTCAGGCTGACATACAAAATGCAAAATTCTTTCATATTTTTTGATAACTTATAATTAATTAAAATGTCTTTCTCAAGAAATCATCCTCAATAAATGGCTTAGCATTAATTCACAAGTTTAGCAAAGTGACTGTTTTTGTTCTTGAGTATTCACAGGTAAAGAACCACTTATTTCCTTCCTTAAAAGCATCACTTCATTAGAGAAAAGGGTACTTGCAAGTTGCAAGCTCAGGAGACTGAGTGCTTTAGCAAGGCACACTTACAGGTATGTAGAGAGATGCTCTTACTCCTATCCCTACCCCCTTCCCTACAACTCTTGGGCCTGCTTAGTTCCCCTAAACTCTTTCATTCGCACTGCCTCTTCCCTGCAATTCATTTTGCTTCCTTCTTTCTTCAAAGAGGAAAAAAATGCAGGTTTCTCTACATTGCTGGGAAACTCTTGAGCTAAGACTGAAAAATGAGGATTATTTCAGACTACCCTCTACATGACAGTTTAAAGAGTTAAGTGCTAACACAGGTTATGCTACTACAGCCAAGGACCTGTGCACACATAATACAGTTTATATTTTGTGCCCTCCCCTTACCTGTTCCCATTCCCCATTTCCAAAAATTGCATTAGCTTTTCTGTGAAACAAATATCTCAAAGAAAAGAACGTCTACAGAAAAGCTATACTCTTAAAGGGAGGTACCTTACTTGATAGGAGTTGGTTTTTTTTTAGGGAAGAGTAGAAAAATGTGTATTTGGGTGAGGAGGTTCAGAACTGTAAGAATACTTATTCTGAATACAGTGTGATATAGCATTAAACAGCTTTATACCAAAAGAAAGTGGTACATAATATTGACTGCACTCAACATTTCTAACTCCAATACATTCTTTCTGCAAAACACATAGAAAATAGGGAAACGACAAGTTCAATGATTGTGAATGATGGCGTTATAGATTCCTCTAACTTTGAAAATGTAAACAATTTAAAAAACTTGCCTCTGAGTGGAAAGACCTTTTATATGGGTTTAAAGTAATTATGAGCTTTTTCTGTCAGTGTGGCCAGCGTCAAAACATTGTCAAATATATGTACTGGTGATGGAAAGACTTTTAGACTACAGCCCTTTATTTTACCAAGATACACCCTTTTTAACTCTCTCTAATACCTGCTGTATTTTGAAACTGAAGCACAATGCAGACAGACATGAGCATTTAAAGGGTTTATTACTCATGATGGCTATATCCAAGAGTAGCCTCAAGCATGTGGAAAGAAATTCCCTTTTTTGCTCTTTTTTCCTATTTGAGAGGCATGTTAAGGGCTTTGATCTCCTTCCCTGTTCTCTTTGTCCTTTGTTGCTGAAGTAAATAGTTGACTTTTTTTCTTTTGCAGTTTCATCACTTTAGTACATTACACCATTTGGCACAAGAGACACAAGGAACCACATCAAATAAAAGCACGTGACCACAAAAGCTGCCTTAGCAACCAGGATCCCAGATTTGCTGTCAGTTTACCATTTTTCAGACTTGTCTGACTGTGACCAAATCCCTCCTATCACACAAACAACGTGGTGCTTGGCAGAAGCCTTGGGAT
This sequence comes from Dicaeum eximium, assembly GCA_013396995.1. Classification (NCBI taxonomy): domain Eukaryota; kingdom Metazoa; phylum Chordata; class Aves; order Passeriformes; family Dicaeidae; genus Dicaeum; species Dicaeum eximium. Next base: position 636,510 of record VWZP01010148.1, read on the forward strand.
AGTGCTTCCATCAGCAACACAAAGCTTAGCAGCAAAGTAACAGAACATTTGTACTGAAAAATTGGACAGTCTAGGTTTAAGACAGTATTTTCTTTCCTTTCCTGTAACAGTCCATTTAAAGCAAACATAATTAACATATTGCTTGTCCACTCAAATCTATCACAAAGGGAATTGTGTCCAAAAAAACTCCATTCTATTTTTAAAGAAACAATTTTTACTTTGAATTACTTCTACTACAATACTGGTAAAACAGAAATGTATGTTTTCAGCTAAGAGATATAATCTGAGACATCTATATTATAAAAGAAATAGAATCACAAATAGACCTAGAGGGAAAACTATACCAAGTCTACTTATCTGAAGAAAGAGCCCTGGTCAAACTCAGCATCTGGCCATTAGAGCTGAAAGGATGATACCATCATTTTTTCCTTGACCTACTAGTGGTTCAGAGTAAATACCTCTGAGCTTGTCCTGACTAGTGACTGGAAAAAAATATGAAATAATCACTGTAAAGAGCAAATGCTAAAACCAGAATGTATTTTAGTTTCACAGAATGTGCAGAAAACTGCAAGTCAGACTTACTGGGCTTTATTTCAGCTCTTCTGCTGACTCTGTGTGTTATTTCAACCATTCTGCTTCTTTGCTTGCCCACCTATAATGTTCACATGCTTACACTGAAGTACATGGAAGTTTAATAATATTCATAGACTAGTACAAAAGCTGTGGGATGAAGTAATCTGGAAGTGCTAATAAATACTATGTTTAGGTTATTCCAATATCTCTATTTTGCTGCAGGTAAAATTGTAAGAAAAAAGCAGTTGTCTATAATGTATTAGGGGTTTTAGACAAAGTGGTTATGCCAAGAAGACTGAAATTAAGTGTACAGATTCTAGGTTCCAGCAGACTTTAATTTATCAGACTTAAATGCAAACCATATCTAGAGTGATTCAATACTGAAAGATTTGTGGGGATAAGAGCTCTGTCCCCAGTATTCTACTCCTTCTCAAAGAAAATAACTCAAGTAGCATGAGATTAATAGATAGTTAACCCTGTAATTACATTAGAATTTGTTTCTTTTCATCCCTTCACTGAGTACTGAGAGCAAAAGGAAGAAAGAACATATACTCCTGCAGTAGCAAGTTTTTCTTACTGCTGTATGACAGCATAAAAGTCTGAAAATATTAGTACTTCTCTGTATTTGATAAATCAGGACTGAAAGAATTTTTCCTTTGCTTAATGGATCTTTACACAGAAACATTCTGCATAAAGGGAACTGCCAGATTTCTGTGGGTCTGTTGAGTGAGTGAAACCCTGGGCTTGGGGACACTTGATGTCACACAGTGGTGCCACAGGGCACACAAGCACTCTGCCTACAACAGGCACCACATTACTTTCTGCCCTGGGTGACAGGACCCACTTTTATAAAGTGACCTGTGGTTACAGCAGGCAGCCCAGCACAACTGATTGCCCCCTGGCACCTCCATCAGACCTCAAGGTACAAACTTGAGGGAAAGTCCAAGCAACAGAAATAATCAGTGAGGCGTCAAAGTGTACAGGTTAACTAGTGTCAACAGTATCACTCCATAAAATGGTACAACAGTTATGTTCATTTATTTATTCTGACAACATAAAAGCCAAAAGTATAAAGCAATATATTTCAAACTGCTTCAAAGTATTAATAGAGAATTATTTTTCATAACACACTACTAACACGTTCAAAAAGAAAATATGAAAAGTTCTGCAAGCTATAAGAACAGTTTTAGCCTTCTCTTTAAGGCTAAAAATTTCTGATAAATGTTGCTTTTGTGTTGCAACTTACTCAACTGATGTCCCCTTAGTTTTTCTGAAAAAAAAAACACCACTAGCAATGTGTATTGCAACTGTACCGTACTCAGTCAATTGTGGCAAATCATAATGAGAATTCATAAAAAATGACAGAAGAACTGAATTTAGAGACACTTATGATATCAAAAATAGCACTTTGGTGTATCCTTCCCCCTTACTCCCAAAAGGTACTGCTTACTAGTATTAATTCCAATTAATAATATTAAATATTTTTACTAAATAATAATTCATTAAAGAATATTTACAGGAAACAGATATAAGAAGCCCCGAACCAGTTGCTAGATGCCTCACAGTTTAAAGAGGAGGGCATGGTTCCTGTCCTAAAGAACTTTCACAGTCCAGTATTTCAAGCTACACTGCAGACAGAGGAATTGGAGGGTAGGAAGCATGTACATTGCAGAAAGGAGACTTAAACCTTTGTTACTTACAATGTAGATAAATAATTTCCAAAGCAGTTTGCTTATTTCTTAAAGGTTGGCAGCAAATTAAGAGAAACCTGAGTGAGAAGTGAAGAAAGGTCAGAGAAGATTTTCACAGAGAATTCAATGCAATAAGGAAATAACAGCAAATAAAGCTCCTGAACAACCAGGAAAAGTTGTAAGAAAGAAATCCAGACAGAGCAGCAGCAAACACCACTGAACAGAAAAGGTAGATAAGATAAGCAGCATGGGCAGATAAGTAAATAAAGAGAGCACTGTGCAGTCCTGTTATGTTTTCATTTCCACAGAAGTTCAAAAACGTATAAATTAAGATAAAAGAAATTAATTAAGATGCCAAGAGAAAGACCATGTAGCATAACCTCCTTCAATTTTCTTCTGCGTGGATCTCAGAAAGAAAAGCAAATGTAAAAGAGGCTGGACTCATCACAAATATGACAAAACAAGATTTTGGGTGAAGAAAAAGTCAACCGTAACTGAATTGTAAAACTTTTCCACCCTGCACTGGTTTAAGATGTCAACATAAACCCAGGAATTTGTTTAAAATAATGCAGTATCCCCATTTCTCCTTCTCATGAACTGTGAAGGAGGAAAGTTGAGCCCGTTATACGAAATTTATTCTTCAAATTTCTGTTCTTCAGAAAGGTACTTTTAATGGTTTTACCTGTTCTGCTGATTTATTTATAACCACCTAAACTGCAAATATATTAAGGGTCTTCTAAGTAGCAAGCACCCAATAAATTAACAAAAGAGTCCAGGATTGATTTATTGTAATGATCCCTGGAAATTCCTCACTGCACTGAAGCCTGGGTGCTCTGTTGCACAGTGCTGCACAGCATTTAAGATACTGATCTACTCTTTTATAACCCACTCTGCTTTAGTGATGAAGATCTCCCAAACAATTCAATTGAACAGAATATTTATCACAAATCCATGTACATCTTCTCTTATTATCCATCAACAAAGTGGATATCATAGATTAATAACTGCTCTGCAACTGTATCAGTTACATGTGCAAACATATGCTGAATCTATCTGTAATTTCTGATCACTCTTACAGCATGCATTAGATAATACCCAGTTTACTACACTGTGACTGTTCACATGGCAGGTAATTTCCCAGTACTTGTACTAAACCCAGCAGTGTCTATCACAAAGCAGGAAAACGACTCTCAAAACCTCATGGCTCTATTGCCTTCCCTGCCTACTGTTCTTGCCTTTTTCTGAAGAACAACAGTCATTTCCTATAACTTGCAGCCTTTTATGTTTTGTGATTGCACTTGCTCATATTGTTCCTTATTTTATTTATGTTCCCTAATCTACTTGCCAAATTACAGTAATTATCTCTTATTGTTAATCTTTTCCTATATTGCTTAATGCCTAACAGTTCCAGTGACATAATCATTTTGTAGAGCATTTATTTTTTGCCTCTGTGCTAAAACACTGCTGTGTTGTAAACTTGTCTCATTTAATTTTTTTTCCATTCTCCTTAGGCCATACAGTAATCCTCACTTGTGAATCTCATCTATCTGGAGAAACATTTTGCATGAAATATCCTGTCCTCTGCTTCATCAGCATCACGTTTAATTAGCTTACATGAAGAACAAGAAATACATACTGAGAGGGCAAGAAAACTTGCACAAAAATTTCAGAAATTAAATGAGAGCAACATGCTGGAAAACTTCTGGATATGAAGTTGAGCATTTGGGTCATCAATAAGAATGCCTAAGGGAGATAGAAAGTTAAAGGAGAAAAATGTTCTTCTTTCATACATCTGGCTTCTGACACTGATTTCCATGTGTATGCAGCATGATTAAAGGGCATTCTTGTTCAGATCTTGAAATTGGCTTTATCTTATGTTCACAAATGATGTGGAATGCTACAAGTCTGGTCTGGTGCTCCTGCTAAATGCTCCAGGAGGCCGAGTGCACTCCGGTTTTATGTAAGCCAAATACACATGTGGACACAAGGCAAGAGAACATCAGTTTTTCATGTAAACACAGCCACTGTGGCTTGACAAGCTAATATGAACCATGTTCAACTCTTACTCATTTAACAAGGTGATATCAATCTGCTCAGACAGTTTTTACAGTCCCTTTCAGAGTCTTTACCACAGGAATTTGTGTGAGTCTGTTTTGCTCCTATGAACACAAATAATTCAAAATTCATCCTAATACGTTCTCTTCAAACCAGAGGGAAGCAGAGCTATGGATCACATCACACAAGGGCAGCCTTTGGTAGGTGGAAAAACTGAGAAAAATTCTCAGAAGAAAATATTGGCACTTTGAAACACTGGTCTTACACCAGAAGTAACAAAGGTTACTTCCATAAAAAGGCAGACACAGGTGTACTTTTAAAACAGAAAAGGCAGAAAATAAACCCACAGGTTTTCACTGTGTTAAAACTGAAGCAGGGACTCCAAATACTCCAATACAAGAAACTTGAAATCTCATAATTTGTAACTTAACAGCAACACTTAAGTTGGTCAGAAGGTGAATGCCGGTATTCCCAGGATTTTGTTTACACTGATGCCTGGATTTTGGTCATGGAGCATATTGATTATAGCATGTTCTGCAAAGCAAAGACTGGAGCAAAAAGTTCTTTTCACAAAGATTCCCCTTATCCCAGAAGAGATAATGAACATTCATAGTGCACATACAGACATCAGTCAGGCCATGAGTCAAACAGACACTTCTAAGCCCTGAACTGTCTTTAAAGCTGTCCCTCTTTCCCTCAGAAGCTGCAAATACTTACATGGCCATTGAAAGACAAAAATTCCACCTTTACATTAGTATACCTTATCATTTGTTAAGGATTTGATTAGTATTACTTAGTGTTTAAGAGGTTGAATAGTAAGATAATGGGATGGCCTAAATGGCATTTGCAAGTGGATGTATTTAGGAATAAATACTGGCTGCTTTGAAAAAGCAGACTCTTTAGTTGAAGAACGACATTTTCAGAAAAATTGTCTGCTTTAAAATAATTGCTGTTCTGTCATTTAGTAAGACTGAAATATTAGGATTCTACATCTGGAAATGCTTCCTAAATAAAGTATTCTCATTTTGGAATTTATATTAAAGCTCTTGAGTCATATAGATATGTAAAAAAAGATGAGATGATTACCAAAAATGAAAGCATTGAAGCAGTACTACATGTCTTATTAAAATACCTTTTACCCTAAAAATGCAAAGTGTTTTAAGAACACATATACAATTTGTGTATAGTGCTTCTACAGATTATTTCAAATACATTAATACACAATCCTTGATACAATTTCTGTCAGGGAGTGAATATTATTGTGAATAAAAGCTGAGCAGAACTCACAATTACTTCGGAAGCGAAGCATGACCTGAATTTCTCAAGCAGGTCCTCAGCATCTTTCAAAGTGAAGTTTACTATTGAGCCATTTCAGTTTATCAAAAGTTCTGCCTTCCATCACCTAATAACATCACAGTGTCAACAAAATTCCTTGGATACTACCTACTCAGATTAACTGTTTTCCCATTTGACAACATTTAGAGAAGATGCTGCACACTGTCTATGCTATCGAACTGCCAACACAGAAGTACATGACTTTAAACCGAGACAACTTCACAAGCTTTTTTCATTGTGAACATCTGTCACTCATGAAAAGTTATTTTTGAAATGACTAAAGAATGTAAAAAATGAAACTTTCCATATTACTTAGATCTCTAAATAGTGTTTTAGAATTCTAGGTTACCTGGGCAGAAATAGCTGATTTGGGGCTCCTGTATGCTTAGGTTACTATTTTGTTGTGAAGAGAGAAGTTCTGAGAAATCATATGCTTTTTGCTTTTTCTAGTATTTCCTGTCTTCAACATACAGGTACCACTGGATATTTTAAAGTGAATTATAATGAATGTGCTAGCTTATGAAGATCTTAGGACTGCTGAAGTTGGAGTAAAAAAGGAAAAAAACCTAACCCTACAAAACCAAAAAAACCAGTTATGAATTTAAATCTAGATTTCCCTGTATATAGCCTGCATTCACTGGCTTTCCTTCTTGCAAGTGACTGAAGGCTTTTCCTTTAGTAACTACTTCTACAGTAAGTGTTTCTTTGGATACAGATAGTTCTGAATTTCATTAAAAATTGCAGCGGTTACACTGACAGTAAAGAAATCATACTCATCTCATATTTTCAGATTTTTTACCTTTCACTAAGAGCTCAGGGTAATGATGCAATGCCAGGATACTAAACAGGCCCAACTTCACTTCAGATTAACAATCAGGCATAGGGTTAAAAAAAAAAAAATCAGCTGTCTTGTGATACAAACGAGGGAATTTGATCCTCTTTTACTGAGGTAAATTCTTATCCACCTTGGTTTAAAATAAACGTACTTAGAACCATAGGATTTGGATCTACTGTACCTAATGTATTGTTTTCAAACTAAAAAGAAAGCAATAGTGAGATGAGAGTCTTTAATATCATTAATCTACTTCTGACTTCCCAAACGACAGCAAATCCAATAACTTCTCTTATTTTATCCTTTCTCTTGTTTGCTGGTTTAAACATGGCATTTGTATAATACAATACACTATTTATTTATTTCAGTTATTATAACCTTGGACACAAATCCTTATCTGAATGCCTCCTTAATATAATGAGATATTGCCTTTTTACCCCTATAACCAGCTGCACCTCATACGTAAAGCTCATATACAAAATGCGTAATATTAAGTCAACATTTTCTTTCCCCAAACCCCCAAAAGAATCACAATTTCAAAGTTTTGGTTCCCACATCTGCAGTAATTTGATCCTCTTCTGCACACGGGTTATAACAACACAACGTTACCAATGTTACTGTCATACCAATATATGGACATGACCTAACAAAGGTTGATGAATTACTTCTTTATGAGTTTTATGTATGTAAACATCAGCTATATTATTGCACGGGTATAACCTCTGTATCTCTTTTATTCCTGACTACCTGCCAGTCAATGTTTACCCGTATTTGCACGAATCAGGACTACTCACAGGATAAGTAAGAAGGAAGTTCCTGAGTGGCACAGCGACAATGTCTGGCTTCCAGCAGACTTCCACAATGTATCAGACTGACTTTTTAACAGGAGCTGTGTTAAAGCCACAGCACAGCACGAGTTCAGTCCTTATAAACAACAGAGAAAACACACTGGAAAGGTGTCCTAAATGCCTTTGCCAAATGAAAAGCTTCAAATGGTGTTTATGCTTTGCAAGATACCAGAGCATCCATTCAGGAGGAATCTTGACTGCAGAGAGGCTTTTTTTCACCTGACATTTAACATGGCATGAATTCTGATTGAAGCACTTCCTAAAATTAGAATATTCGTAATTTCTTTCTCCCATATTGACTCTCTGCTCACTGAATACAGTGAGCTTCAGCACTGCATTCAGCACTGAATACAGAGGGGCTTCAGCCTTTCCTTCAGGTGGCAGTAACAGTATCTTCCTCTTCTTAGTGCTTATATCAATGAAACTATGGGAATTACTTACTTTCGAGGCTTCTACTTTTCTCTGATTTTTTTTTTTTCAAATTGACCAGCAAGCTCAAAAAAGTTAGCAGGACAAAAATGACAAATACCTCTACATACAGATAATATGACCATATTAATTTTACAGCAAACAAAATCCATTTTCTTAGGAAGCCAGATTGAAAAATAACCCAAATTTCCCACCACATAACATATCTAGGGAGGAACTGAAGTCCTTGGCAGAGGTAACTAGCAGGAAAACAGCCAAGACCTCAAGCTCTGTCTATGCAGAAAATGACAGCAATTCCAAGAAACCCATTGCCAAACCAACCTTGTTGATTAACCTGAAAGCTTAAACAAAACACTGAAAATCAACTGATTAAACTCACATTGCACATGCAATTCAGAGAGAAGACAGTGTTCCTCAGACACTTCCTGAATAAGGACAAGCATAGGAAACTTCATCCCATTAGGTAAATCATTTGTCAAAATCACTGTTCTCAGAGCTTCTTATAAATTGTGCCTTCTTAAGCACAACCCCAGTAGTGTCAATGTAATACTAGCAATCCACTTTCTTTACCATTGGTACACACAGGTGCATTCTCAAAAGAAAAAGTTCAAAGAAAGTTCCATAAACCTGAGATGCGAAAGGAAGGTATAACTTGACATTGTCACAGAAAAAAATACTGATGCCTCTTGAGAGATGGAAACTGAATCAGTAAGGCAAATATATATGTTAGTCCTAAGGAAGCTTCGAAACAGGACTCATTTGAAACAGATATCTCATATAGAAAACCTCAGACTGCAACTGAAATTTTTTTAAATAAAAGAAACAAAAGAAAAATATTTATAATGGAAAACATGAGGCAATTTCCAATTGCAGCGAATTTCAAAGGTTCGCTCTCCCAGCTTTACTGGAAAGCAGGAGTTGCTTAATACCACTGAAAACATCTGACAAAAGCCTTTTAGTCTAAGTTTAGAGATATGACCTTTTTTTTCCTCTGTAGTCCAGAGCAGGAATCTATTAATCTTTATAGTTTTGGACATGTGTATTTTTGACTTTCTTCTTGGGCAGTACTCACAGGGTGTGAAATTTCTAAGATTCCACCAGCCAGTTGGCTTATATTTTTTATTTTTCTTTTAAACTGGGAATTTGCATTAGAGAAAAGGCTCTAGAATTTCTCGTAGTTTCACAGTAAGTTTACTCATCTTGCTTAGTGGGTAGGAAAAGAAGGTGAATGAATCAACACAAGGGAAATAATGGTCAAAATACCAGAAGGTGACAGAAACTTGCCTATGTTCACTGGGTACAGCAGAAAATATAGAAGCTTTACCACCACTTCTTAAGTCAGAAAATATTTTTGTACTCTGCCCATCTCCTCCAGTTAGAATTTAAAATTCTAATGCAAAATGCATGTGTCAGAAAAGGTCCTGTAATTCCAGAAACCAGTTCTTCTACTATCCAACTCCAATGCCATATAAAAAACATTGTACAAAGAAAGACCTATTAGTAAATGTCGTTGCTCTTCTTCTTTTCACCACTCATCTTTTCAAAAAACTCTGAGCAGATTTTTCTGATCTTATATGTTGAAAAGGGGAAAAAAAATCAACCAGGAACCTGCTCTCAGTGGGTTTTGTTTATCAAGATTTTCTAGCAAAAGCTACTCACCATTTGATTTGCTACTGATTTACTATAAAACCATTACCTGTTATGCAAGGGTAGTTAGCTCTTGCAAGACAAAAGCCCTCCAGCACAAGTCACTGCAGTTTAAACTGTTTTCATTTGGTGAGTATAGGGGATACTACTGAATGTAGTTCTACATACTCTTTTTTAAACTTCCCTTTAGTTTCTCATAAGGCTGCTCAAAGACTGATCATCCCTTGTTGGAGTCAATGAAGGTTATCTCAAGCCCTGTGCTCTCTCTTGTACTGATGATGGACATCACAAGTGAGAACTCAATGACCATTAACATTAGCAAACAGTTGCCCAAGAGCCACCTGTACCTGCAGAATCATCACCACTGGTTTTAAGCAGAGCAAAACTAAGGTTTTTCACTCAGATAAAACCAAGTCAAAGGAGATGGCTGTGGAAATGACAAAGACATGACGAAAGTTGGGTGTTTTTCCTGTGAGGGCTTCCCTAAGTTTTAGACAAATGGGTTCATTTCAGAACCCCCGTCCCAGCATGTCTGTGTGCACAGGCACTGTGTAAAAGCCACACTGATTCCTTTGCAGTTAGGGGTAGTCCTGTCTCTCACATCTACGGCAGCTCTTAGAAAGAGTCACTAAGAAGCCTAAGTAAATAATTTGCTCTGACAGTGGGGTTAAGTCAGCAGGAGGGCTCATTAGTGACTTGTGCTGTTTAAAATGTTCATAAATGACCTGACAAACATGTGAGCTGCCAGGTGGCAGTTCAGGGATGACAGGTCATTGAGGCCAAAGGAGGCTGGAGCCAAAACAAGCTCCAACCATGAAGAGTAGCGAATGGGCTTTGAAGCAGAGGAACTGGAGGAGAGGAAGAAAGAGGAGATTTAACACAGATGAGTATGAAGTGATACACGCAGGAAAAAACCAACCCTAACCAAAAATGTAGACTGGGCACCAAGCACTCAGCTGCTCTTGGGGGTTATGATCAAAGTTCAGTTGAAATGCTGACTCAGCACAAAATAAAAAGTCCAAACAAAAAGAAGTATGAGATTATGAGGAAAGTAGAAATACATCTGCAGCACATTTCACTCTGGAAACCGAAAATGAGGACAGAAGACTGCTTACCATAACATGATGAGTGATACTGAAAATGTGAATAAGCACTGACTAGTTGCTGTCTCTTCCAATATAAGGGTAGTGGCCAGCTTTACACCAAGCTAACAGGAAGGGCTAGTTTCAAAACTAAAAGGACACACATCTTAATACAAGATGTAATGGAGCTATGAAATTCCCTGATGCACTATGTATGCAAAGGGTAGGCTGGACAAGTACACGAAAGAAAAATTAATTCAGGATTACATATGAATCCAATTTCCTCAGCCACCAAGAGCTTAGGGTTGGAAAATTCTTAGGGCAAAGTATCACATATGCTAACCCTGTTTCTATGGACTTTGTTATCATTTTGTACATCCATGTGATTTTCTAGTGGGGTGGCATATTTAGATGATACTGCAAGGCAATTTACAGTGTAGAATTTTAATCACAAACATATATCTCTATATTTACATAAAAAAATCAAAAGGATTGTCACAGTATTATGTGATAAAGTAGATACTAATCATTTAAATGATGGTGTTTGCTTAAAATTGCAGTAAAAGTAGTTGTTAGAGTAACCTGAACTAATGGGGAGAAAAAGGCAGAACTTATAGAATGGTTACATTTTCTTTTCCCTCACAGAAGGTTTTAAAGTAACTAATTTTGTGATCAGTAAAAGGTAGTATACTTTCAAAGAGTTTTACATTAAATGAAACAAACAAAAGATTCAAATAAATAAAGATACTCTTTTGAGAGCTTCAGTAGCTCTGCAGCAATGACCTGACTTGTCTGACATGAACTCAGGCTGGGTGGAACATCTGGAAAAACACCCCATCTGAAAATGTAAGACCCTGCCCTCTTCAGCAAGTATAAGTGATATGCCAGGGATTACGATGATTTTAAAAATGCACAGCTCTGCAAAACACACTGTGCTACCTTCCCCACCCCAGCTTAACATACAATACCTCTGACAATATCAACAGTTGCCTAACATGACATTTCACCTACCACCACGATTTGGATGGCATGTGTTTGAAAGAGAACTTGAAACACTAACACTTAATGTGATGAGGTTTAGGAGAAGATTGAAGGAAGTAAACTGAGAATTAAGATTACAAAATGGCTCTTTCATTCCTCTGTGGGGATGAAACAGTATGAACAAAACAACCAAACCCCAAATGCTATTTACTTTGGGAAACAGGGTATGTCAAACTTCTCAGAGTAGGTGGAGTCAAGTAAGGACACAATTAGCCTAAAGACACCACCAGCAAATTACTGCACACAGTGATATCCCTGCATACAGGTATGGCTAGCTGCAAGATGCCAAGGGAGGAGGACAAGGTGTCCCTGGAAAGGAGTGTGGGGGGATGCACCAGCACACAAGCAGACCCCATCCCCTAAATATGGCCATGATTTAGGGATGCACTTACACACTAGTGAAGATCCACTTACAGGCTGTGCTGGAGTTTTGATTTAAGGCCTTTTACCTTTGTTACTGAACAAATTTTGTATTTAGCTAATGCTGCTACTTGATTCTATTTGTGTGCTCTTTGTTTTCAAGCTGCTGCAGTATAGAGCAGAGTTGTGGGTGATAAGATACAGCTACCTCTGTTTAATTTTTGTGACAGGTTGGGGGAGAGAAAGGGAAGACAAGGACAAACATTGTACTTGATACAATGTTCTTCTCCTTTGTTTGGTGTTTGGGAGAGTTACAATGCAAACTTGATACTTGAGGTCATTTTACTAAAGGGAAGTGAGGTAAAAGCGTTAGCAAGTGTAACTAGATGGTCCAATTTACTTCATGTCTTGCAAATTAGCACACCTCGGTACTGAAATCCACAGTCCATGAAACAGCATTCCATAGGACAGGAACAACTAAACAATCTCATATGAGCGCTCCAAACTGAAGATAAAAGCCCACAGGAAGTCTAAGTATGGGAGATAAATTCAGTAGCTACGGTCGAATCAGTCCTTGGCTATCTCAGTGGGAGTTCAAACAGGGTTTGTCAGAATTATAGCATGGAAGAGATTATCAACCCAAAGTTGTTGACGAGGAATTAAAAGACAGCCAACCCACTTCCAAACTATCATTCCATTTCTTTGCTACATCCAGATCAGATAAAAATCAACCATTAAGAGATTCTCCAGCCTTCCCTTTCTTACTGACTTGTCACCCCATATCACTGTAAAAGGTCACTGAACTGATGCTAAGATACTGCCAATGTCCCAGCAATAAGTTACCAGAAATTTCCTACTGTGAAAGAATACAGGTTGCATTTTTAAGCACAAACAAGTTTAGGAAAAAAAAAAGAATACCAAAGGGATAAAAAGAAGACACTTCAAGTTTACACTAAAGAAAGATCTGAAAGGTGGATACTATTTGAAAATCATGTAAGCTAGAGGCAAGGGAGGGTGTGTGTGTCACCATCTGAGACACTTCAGATTTGTAATTACTTTGGAATCCTATGCTGAAAGGTAGAAATGGTCAAGAAGAATGGAACTATCTCATCCTTTTATGAGAGGCATATTTCCTGAAAAACTGTGTTGCTTGTTTTTAGCACCTGAGCTACACAAAGACACACTTCTCAAACATTAAGGAAACAGGAATGATTTGCATCTCTGCTGTGACTGACCTGACTACCTGAGAGCAGCTTTTTGTTAGAAATTAGCAATTGCAGCTGTATTACTGAAGAGGCTGGAGGTCATGGTTATATACATCACCAACTTTTCAAGCACTCCATATTAATATCTAGAATGTTCCTTGTAACTAAGTCACCACTTCCTATTCTTCAAGATTGCCTAACCTGTGACATGCAACTGTTACCAACTGATTTAGCACATCCATAAGTTTCTAATATGATTGGCATTGTACATAATTTCAGAGCATGAAAGACAAAATTGGTTGGGAAACATCTAATTTTCATCTTTCAACATGACAATACATGAAAAATAGCATCTGAAATGCACAAATTTATTGCCTAAGTAAGTGACTTCAAAATCCACGTTAGTTGGGAAAAAAGAAAGACACCCAGGTCTTTACATGTCAAACTTACACTCCTACGGATTTTCTAACACCTGCTCCAAATTGCTTTCTCTTTGGAGATCTACTTTGGAAAGTGACCTATCTAAAGCTGTTGTCAGTACTTGGAAAAGGCTATCTAGCCTTCAAGGAACCATGTATTTATTAAGTATGTAATTTGTTCAGAACCTGAAGAGCACTGATGCAAACCTGGCCAGGACTAAAAGTAACTAATTGTAGCTCTTTCAACCAAATGCTGGGAAAGGTTGGAACTTATGTCCATGGTCTGACTTTTCTAAATTCACAAGAAGAAATAAAAATGCAGTACATGTAAAAGCAAGGGATGCCAAGAGAACAGCTGACTATAAACTATTATTTATCAAGGTACATGTTTCATAATCCCAAAGATACAAAATTGTTTTCATTTAAAATTTGATACTTTTCCTTGAAAATCCAGCACTGTACTATCTGTCTACCAGGAAACCCCCAGAATTGCTCAATTCTAATGAATAATCTGGACCTGGTTTTTTTATCTTTTCCTCAATGTAAATACACATTAAAGGGGAGATGAAACACAGACAACTCCAAAAGTAGTAAGACCTGGAGAATGAAAGAGCAAAAGCTCCTAGCTGGAGAAAAAAAACAAAATTATACTTCAAAAAAGTATTTCTATTAGTTAAATGAACAACATATAGTTTATGGTTTGCTTTTTAAAAATTTGTAATTTTAGTTAGTTTTGCTGGAAAAAAGCCTCCAAACCTAAAACTTCCCCTCCTTGTGTTACTTTGTACACTGTTTTTCCTTTTTCATATGGTACTAAAGCTAGATAAATGAAAGAGATATTTCTTCAACAGTTAATTCAAACAGATCCTCTGCATATTTTCTACATAAAACAGTTTTAAATAGCCACAGTTCTGAATGTCATTGTGACTGGTATCCTAATCAAGGTGCAATCTCCTCAGCAGGTACCACATCAAGACTGCCCAGACACTGCAGTAACTTCAAAGGACCAAATGAATTCCCAAAAGATACTTGTCTTTTTCCTTCCTAAGGATTTAGACTTCACATTGAATGTACAAAATTTTTAGGTGAACTTATCAAGGCCTATTGCAGTATTCTGAGGAGAGCTGAATTTATGTTACAAGTGCAAGAAATGACAAGTAAGGCATATCACAGGATCACAACATGGGCTGGAAGGGACTTTAAAGATCATCTAGACCCAACCCCTCTGCCATGGACAGCCAGGGACACCTTCTACTAGACTAGGTTGCTCAGAGCCCCATCCAACCTGGCCTTGAGCACCTCCAGGGATGATGGGACATCCACAATGTCCCTGGGCAACCTGTTCTATACCCTCACTGTAAAGTGAGTTCAAAACTCCTTGAACATTACCACCTGAATTTCAGAATTACTTTCCCGAAAGCTCCCTATGAGTTCCTGTAACACAGCTTTACCTTCCCAAGTCTTAGCTATTTTTGTCACTTTAAGACAACTAGAAATGTACAGAAAAGCAAATTTTAAATTGCAGATAGGTTTTTTCACATGCATTCAATTTCATGGTACAATCCAAAATATAGATCCTACTACTCATTATATACTACTTGACTTTTTGAGAAGTTTTGATAGAAGTTTGAAGTCATTCCCCTAGCAACACATAACACAACGCATGTCTTTCCCTGTAGAGCACTAATTTTATGATTAAATAAATTTATCCAAAAACCTTTTTATTGTAATATCCAAGTGATGAGCAAACTAATTCTACTTCCACCTCCATTCCAGGTGCGAATGAACATACTGACTTGAAAACTTACACTTCCTCAAACTAATTATTTCTTATTTCCAAACAAAGGCATTTAGAGAGCCTGAAAATGCCACAGAAGTAAAAATGATAGAGCATTTAAAAAGAAACCCCCCATAGTCAATATACTGGAAGTCATCTCTGTATCATCACTGCCCTTCAGGCTTCCACATACCCTCTTTCACCTCCTTTAGCAGAATTTGCATCTGCCAAACCTGAAACAATTCTTCTTTTGTCCTTTAGGATTGAAGAGTTATCCACCTATTTGCTGGTATAATAAAATCAAAATCTCAGTTGAGAAATTTACCACAAGATCAACTGTAAAATATTACTATGGTGGCTAACAACAGTTTCTATGTTATTAATCCAATCAGACAGGTCTATGCCTGTCATCTTTGCCCAGATTTGAACTCCTGTTGCCCAAGAGAATAGAAATTGGTGATGCAGGGAGAAATGCTTAACTGTACAGTATTATTTGCTTGTGGCTCAGCAAGCACTTAACCACATAAGTGAAGCTCTGCCAAGATGTCCTCCTACAACAAAAGAACTTAAGGAAAAAAAAAAAGTCAACACAAACACAATCAGTAGTTGGCAGATTTTGGGTGGAACACTATTTACCTACTTCTTGTTCTTAAAATAGAACCCAGTATTTTTACAGGTTTTAAGGACTGAATTAAATTAAAAGGTCTTTTCTGCCTGCCTGAAGATACAATTTTAATCAGCTTGCCAACTGCATTATCTATTTATCACTAGGTTACTGAGATACACTGGTGGGGTCAAACGTCAAAAACATACCAAATTATTAAAAAGATCTTTTTCATGGTGGAAAGAAGTATTTCTGTACATACTGAATTTTTGAATTTCCATTTCTTTAGAGGACATGGCACAAATAACACCAGTGGAGATGCTAGTGGAATCTGTATCAGTGCATCTAAGTGTGCATAGCCTCACGACAGTCTGTAAAGTTAAGGCAGGGCAGTAATTGAGGAGGGTAATTCAGAAAACATTTTGCATTTAAAAAAATTACTATAAAAGAAAGAAGGCATTTCTAAGTCTAGCAACACTTATCTGGTACAGACTGAGATTATCAGAGGGAGTCTCTATTTGCTTCTAGTTTCCCAATCATGAAGTCTTTCTGACATACATGGATACATTCACACATCCTGACAGCATTTGGTACAATTTTATCCCAGAAGGGTACTGAAAAGATAAGCACATTAAAGTTTGCAAAAACAGATATTCAGATTATAAGACAGTAAAACATTTTATCAGTAGAATAGCACTAAGGAAATTGTGTATATTGTATTCCTTGCATATTTTCAAATCAAGTCTGGATAAGACTCCTAAACATTTAACAAAAAAAAATCCTTTCTGGTACTGTGGTAATTGAGACATGTGAGGGATGTCTTGTTGTCAGAAATAAGAAAAATAAATCCATTTTAGACATGAACCACCACTGCCAATTTGACCACCTCAGAAACGTGATATCTCCTTTAGTCCCCAAAAGAATAGTGAGAGAATGATGCAGAAGACTTTCCCACAAATTTCTCAGCCTCCTTCTGCGCCTTAAGAAAATAACTTCATGGCACCATGTATTAAAGGGGTATGCAAGTGCAGTACAAACATAACCTGCCCAATAAAACTGCAGAAGAATAAAAGACTATGCACACACAAAAATGAAAAAAGCCACCCCAAATCATGTCCTTCAGCAGGTCACTTGTACAAAAGACACTGCTGCTAGCACAGTGTGCTTATAAACCCTCTACACTCCTACATTCTTCTCTTTAAAGGGAGTCAGCTGTAGGACCTTGTTAGATATTAATTAACAAAAACAGGGAGTTGCCTTGGTGAAAAGTAAACAACATTCCAGTTGCAGAGTCTGATGTAACATGGGTGGTTGCATATAGAATCTACCATTAAACTATTAAACAAAATATGCCGAACAGATTGGTGGATGAACAAAAATAGAATGTTAGACTTTCACAGCATTAGTATAACAAACAAATTCAGGATAAATCTATCATTTTTCTAACATTTTAAGTGTACTCAGTTGTATGTGGAAATACTCAGCAATGCCAGTTGCATTGCCAGGATCATTCACTGCTAATGACTAGTGTTCTATTTCAGAGTATTTATTTACTTTTTAAAAATTCTGCTATAGTATATGAAATTAAGAAAGGAAAATACAAATTAGCATCTGTGTATTGAAAAGGCAACTTGAAGCTTTCAGTACACAGAGCCAAAAAAATAAAGAGATTTCCCAGTATTATGTGTCTTGGTGTTGCAAGGCATAACACCACCAATAATACTGACCCAAGTTTTTCAACATTTGGTCCCATGCACTGCTCTAATTTATGTCATGTACCAGCTAGTCCAAAAGGACTATGCATTTGTCATACTTGTCAGAATACAGAAATCTCATGCCCTTGTTCCTCATGCCATCCCTTCACTGACAGCAGTGAGATAAGAACTTAATTTAACCTTCTACCAGCCCATCGTGACCTCCAGCCAGAACAAATCCTAGATGGCATTATGTCCTTCAGAACACACCCATCCATGCTGCTGGAGAAGCATGATGAGTCTAACTAAAAAAGCCTTTGCTTCCACACTGCAGTACACAGCATACTGCTAATGCCATTGTGTAATCCTGCTACAACCAACTGCACAGCTCCAGTCTGAAGGGACATTTATGTTCCAAGGACTGGGACAACTGAGGCCTTGGGTTTCTCAGACTGGACTTTCAGGAGAGGTCCTCCCCCCTAAGGAGGTGGGCAGAGAGCAGACTGGTTCCTCAGGGCGCCTGCAGGATCTCCACTGGAAAGTGTCCAAGACATGGGCAGAGTCTGCAACACAAAACCTGAGCTAGTGCTGGTGGCAGTCCCATGCCAAGCAGGAAGCTGGCCTAGATGATTCAGAGTTCCTTTGCAACAAAGAGCTCTGTAACTCTGATGGGAGAACTGCCACTTATTTGCTGTGAAAGATTTTCTGCAAAACCACTCCAGCTGTCCTGGGTTAAGGCACTTGATATATTTTATGAATTGATGTGACCTTTAAAATTGTAATGCAATACTATGAAAAGACAGTAAAGAAATTCATAGTAGTGAGAAATATAATCTTTTTAATGCTGAGACACGTCGTCTAAACAGAATAGTGTCACAGAAGGGAAAAAAGGTTTTTTCAATTATATGTAATCCAGGCTTTGATAAATACAATATAATGGAATGTTTTTGCTTTCACTGTTGCATAAAAACCCTTAAGGTTTCACTCCTTTTATAAATGGAAACAATTAGCTGTGAAGAGAAATGATGTTAAAAGAAATGTAAAATAAACAGAGTTTAAAAAACTAATGTTAAAATGCTTCAAAAGAAAGAACAACAAAGGCACTGGAATTATAGACAACACTAAATGATTGTTCTGGACATGCACTGATTCTCTGTATCACACAATCAAAAGGGCTGTTAGGTTTTTATAGATCAAATGTTACCTAAACTTTCAACAAGACTCGCTTTGTCGGGATGTACATTCATCATTCAACTTTCCTTGCAGTTTCTATGTCAACTGCAGGAAAAACTGCTACCTGGCATGCAAAAAACAGAGCCTCACTTCTTGAAAACAAAACATATTTTCAGAGATCTGTGCAGAGCTGAAAACGAACAGCCAAAAGAGAAACCAGAAAATAGAGATGGAATGTAAAGAAACAAAAAAACAATGGAAGACAGTGTGAGAAACCTAAGTGATAGGTAAATGAACAAAAACAAGATTTGAGAAGGTAGAAATTCAAACGACAGGATTTGAGAAGGTAGAAAGCAAGTTACACATTCATTACAGGCACAAAAGAAACACAATGTTTGAGCCATAGAACAAATTAGGAGGATCACTACATAATTACACAATACATGTCATCTAACCATCTTCCCATTACAGAGCCAAAGAAAAAAACCCAAAAATCTGGGAAGTCGACCAAAAACATGACCTGAAGGAACTACCTCCACAGAATGTCCCAGAAAGCCCTGCCCGCGTGGAGAGGTCCAGGGAACAGCAGTGGGGACACACAACCTCCCAGGACAGACAGAGGTTGCACAAGTGTTTGGGTTAATATCAAAGGCAACCTCGAAGAAAGGAAAAGCAAAGGAAAGCAAGCAGCAGCCACACTGAAGAGCAGAACTGCTTCGCACGCAGTACTTAACATATGGAATAAACAGTACTGAGGCAACACAAGGGAACAATTAGTCTAAACGGTTTTGTAAATATCTTGGACAAATACCAGAAGAAAAGAATACTGAGGAAGATACTGACTAATTCAGGGGAGGGAAGGGGCCCCCGATGGCTTTTCTGGCCTCCCTCTGTCCTTATGTGCCCTGTATTTATATTTGAACACTTGCATTACCCAGCATATAGGCTATTTAAGGTCAGGAAAGCATTGCAGTAGCGCAGCTGCCTCCAGCAAGTAGTGCTTGACATCACTAAACCACACAGAAGAGCACAGCCCTTTCATTGGCTTCAACAGCAAATATCTGCAAGCAGAATTGTTTCGCTCTATTTGTACAGGTTTTTCCACTGCACTGTGGTGTCTGCAACTTCAGTGCTAACAGAGTTTTGTCCACAGAGATTGTTCAACAGATGAAGTTTCCTCTCCATGTATTTTTAGTGGCCTCTGACCAGAAACCAGCTCAAAGAATTTAGTTTTAACATCCAGCTAAAAAGAAGCTACACTTTCATAATCTAAATTTTCAGTTCTTGCCAAATTTAACTTGTCTTCCTCCTTGGGTTGTTTGACACGTACTGCATGCACGTACTAAATATCACACACAAGATCTCTCATTTACATTCTGTAATATTCTTTGTTGACACACAAGTATGTTTTTCTAAACTATACATAAAAAGAGTCCCGTTCATTAACAGAATGGCCACATGATTAGCTGCCTATAGTCTGCACTTTCATTTAAACATAGCTGAAGTTTAGTATTATTAGAGGATGCCTGTGGCAGGTTCAAAATACAACAAATCCCTGTGATTTTTTAAGGGGACTCTTCAGAGTAAAGCTCCTAGGAAAGGAGTTCACAATATTCTTGAAGGGGAATTTGTTATCTAGGAAAAGACTATTCAACAAAGAAGTCTTACCCTTGATAATGTATTTTATATATTTTCTCCAGGTAAGTCCAGTGTGCAAGTGCTGAAAAGGAGCTGGGGTTTCTGCTAACACTCACATCAGCCAAGCAGCTTATAGTAGTTAAGTAGCAGGACAGACTGTGACTGCCTCATAAGCCTTAAATAAAATAAGCAATACAGTGAACCACATTCTTGACAATAATTAGGGAAAAGAAAACCTCCAGAAATTCTGTAGTCACATTTTAAAAATCAGCCATGATTTATTTTGGGAAAATGGCATCTTCCTACAACGGATAATTAAGGAGGTATTAATGTTCCTTTCAAGAAGGCATCAAGTTTAAAATGCCACTGATCAATTGCAGGAAAGATGGGAGGCAGAAAGCAAAGGAAATTGAGAGGTGGTACCCA
Source organism: Dicaeum eximium (assembly GCA_013396995.1). Classification (NCBI taxonomy): domain Eukaryota; kingdom Metazoa; phylum Chordata; class Aves; order Passeriformes; family Dicaeidae; genus Dicaeum; species Dicaeum eximium. Next base: position 657,339 of record VWZP01010148.1, read on the forward strand.
GTGGTACTGTGGGGTCAAGAAGTTTATGGGAAAAAGACAAGTTGGCAGGGGAACCAGCCCTGGTAATGTCAAAGAGTGCACTACAATCCTTGTAACACGAACAGTGGGGCCAAGACCCCTCCCTTATAGTCTCTCTCCTGCCCATCAGCTTCCCCACACTCCTCAATTCCTCTGCCATACTCCTCAATTCATGCTCATGCATCAGTAACAGGAATGTGGTTCCTAGCAGGTACTACCAGCTCTCCCCAGTGGGGGGATGGGGGGCAGAGGGAGAAGACAACAGAGACAATCAAAACTGAGGTCTTTCACATACAACTTCATTCTGTGTTTCACACTTGGCATGGGTTATATCTGAAAACCCTTAACTTTTCACTTTCCAGTAGTCAGAGATTTGTACCAATGGAATGTGGCCATTTGGAAGCAAGCATTAAATAGTAGCTGAATTTTTTCAGCTTTCAATTTTTTAATTGTTTTAAATAATAAAATAGAAAAAGCCTGAAGACAGAACACTATTATGCAGATCACAATCAGAATGAAGTTCTCTGAAAACAAATGGTTTAATCACCATATTCAGAAAGCAAACCACATATCCCAAATATGCAAAAATCAACTTCAAGAAAGCATACTTTGTTAAGATACAATGTTCTGTAGTGGTGGGTTTGCATTTACATCAAGAACTGGGAAAAATACCCACGCAGCAACCAAAGTGGGTTCAAAGTGTACTCTAGGAAATCTGAGTTTTCATAACTGTTCAATAAATGTGCCTTTCCATACCCACTGCACTTTCTGCCAAGATTCTAATTAACTCATTTAACTACCGCCTGACAGTTTTGGTAATTATTACCCAGTTAGAATGAATATGGTAGAACAACTAAATCTCAGCTCTGATCTGAAAGAAAAACCTTCCATGTGCTTCCTTTGCCAGAAGTCCTGGCTAACCAAGGAGGTCCCAGCTGGCTGGACATGGGCAAATGTAACGACCATCTATAAGAAGGATCTGGGCAACTACAGACCTATTAGGCCTTATGCTGGGGAAGGTCAGGGAGCAGATTATCTTGAGTGTCACCACATGGCACGTGCAGGACAATCAGGGGATCAAGCACAACCAGCATGGGTTTATGAAAGGTGGTCCTGCTTGACCAACTTGGTCTCCTTCTGTGACAGGTGACCTGTTTAGTGGATGAGGAAAAGGCTGCAGATCTTGTCATTGACAAGCCCCTGACATAATTTCCTACCAAGTTCTCCTGGAGGTGCTGGCAGCCCATGGCTTGGACAGGGGCACTCCTCACTGGGTAAAAAACTGGCTGGATGGCTGGGCCCAGAGGGTGGTGGTAAATGGAGCTAACCCAGCTGGTGGCTGGCCACTGGTGGGGTTCTCCAGGGCTCAGAAGTGGGGCCAGTCCAGTTTAAAATCTTTACTGATGATCTCAATGAGGAGATCAAGTGCTCCCGTTTAAGCTTCCAGGTGACACCAAGTTGGGTGGGAGTTGATCTGCTGGAGGGCAGGATGGGTCTGCAAGGGGATCTGGAAAGGCCAGGTTGATGGGCTGAGGCCAGTATGAGGTTTAATAAGGTCAAGTGTTGTGTCCTGCACTTGGGTCACAACGACCTCTTGCAACACTAGAGATTTGGGGAACTGTATCTGAAAAGCTGTCCAGTGGAAAAGGATCTGGGGGTGCTGGTCAACAGCAGCTGAACACAACCCAGAGTGTGTCCAGGTGGAGAAGAAGGCCAATGACATCCTGATCTCTATCAGAAATAGCCTGGCCAGGAGGACCATGGCAGTGATTGTCCCTCTGTACTCAGCACTGGTGAGGCCACACCTCCAGTGCTCTGTCCGGTTTTGGGTCACTCACCACAAGATGAACATTGAGGTGTTGGAGCATGTCCAGAGAAGAGCAATGGAGTTGGTGAAGGGTCTGGAGCACAAGTCTTATGAGGAGAAGCTGAGGGAGCTGAAGTGGTTTAGCTTAAGGAGAAGGAAGCTCAGGAGGAACCTTATCTTGCTGTCCAACTACCTGAAAGCAGGATGCAGCCAGGTGGGAGTCAGTCTTCTTGCAACTAACAAGCGATAGGAGAAGAGGAAATGGCCTCAAGCTGCACCAAGGGAAGTTTAGATTGGATATTATGGAAATTCTCTTCACCTAAAAGATTGCCAAGCATGGGAACAGAATTGCCCAGAGAAGTGGTGCAGTCACCACCCCTGGAGGTATTTAAAAGATGTGTACATGTGGTATGTAGGGACATGGTGGACACGGCAGTGTTGCAGTTACATTTGAACCTAATGATCTCAAAGATATTTTTCAACCTAAATGATTCTATGATTACATTTACTGATAAATTACCAGAAGCCTCAAACTTGTCAGGTAATTTTAAAATTTGATGCTGTCAGTAATTTTGAAGCACTTTTCCTCTGCAAGAGCAATTTACCTCTAAAGAGGCAGTCTTTGGAATTAAGTCTGTTTAACAACAGAGAAACTATTGCTTCAATTGTGATTTCGAGCAATCTTTGTATCTAACTGTTGCTTTTTTTCTTTGAAAGCAAAATTTAACAGGATGTTATCAATGGAAAGGAAAAATAAACTGGCCCCAAAAAACCTCCAAACTCCCCTGTATATGAATTTTATCTGAACCTGACTTTTCCATTGCATTTTGAAGAAACACCTAGTCAGTAATTGTTTAGGCTAACATTTAACCCCAGTTACCAGACCCTCCTGCTTGCTCTATTACTGCCCTACCAAATGCCACATAATAAGAAGATGACACTGGCTTCAAATTTCTTTTGTCAGTCTAATTAATGTTACAAAAAACATTTCAAGGAGATCTAATTATCCCTACCATTGGTCCAGAGTTCTTTAGGACCTTTTGTTCCTGAAATGAATTTCAGTATCAAAATAAACACAATCTAAGAAAGTAATTTAAAAAATAACCCCTATTGCAGAGAGAAAGATTTCAAAAATACTAAGTACTGACCTAGCTAGTAATGAAGATGACAGCAAGTTCCAATACTGTTCCTAGAATTAGTTTTGACTAATTAAAAGTGCTTTTGTCAATCTTACTGTACAAAATATAAGTCTAAACATATGGCAACAGTAAAGAATCAAGTACACCTTAATGAATAATAATGTCTGATGTCCCCCCCCCAAAAAATTACTTTGTTCCCTTTTTCCTTCATTATCACTCTTTGTAGGTGGATAAACATGCCTAGAGAAGCAGTGATATCACAACAAAATCCTGAGGAAGATATTTTAGTCGAGTACAGCTTTATAACCATACTTAGAAATTCCTGTGCAGAAACATGGATTATTACAATGAAAGGTGGCATACTCATAGAACATGACAACTAACATGATACAGAATTGGATGTTTAATTCGGGTAGCCTGAAACAAATTATATCTGCACAAGTGAAAAAATGCAACAACTTAGTGGAGAGATTCAATCTAAAGGAATCAAATGGGTTTAAAATTTGTGACATTTATGTAGACCATTCTATCCTAGTCAGAAGTACGCAGAGGGAGTTGAAGAGGGCTGTGTTGAATCATGCTTTCATTTTCTTTTGTGATCTTTTACTAATGAATTTCTCTACATGTGTATTTCAACCATACAAGAAAATACTTTAAGTGATCAAGTGCTTGATATATTATGTAAAAGTACTCCCTCCACCATCACATTACAGAACCTTAAACATACAGGCTGACACTCAGAGCCTGACAAAACCTCCAGAAGACACAAGCCTTTCCCAATACTCAGCTTTAAGTTTTGCTCTGAGACTTGAGGCAACACTGAGCTCTGGATTGCCACAAAAGGTAGGTCAGATCAAAAACTGTCCTGTATCTCCTATATAGAGAAACTGGTACCTCATTACCTAGCAAGAAAATCGGTCCCACTGAACTGCCTCAAGTATTTCATACCTTGACAAATAGGTCTAATTGCTTAGTCTCTTAACTGACTTAAAAATCTCACTAACTGAGCCATTTAAAGACAGCATTAACATATCCAGCATTAAAGCACCATTTAGATGATGGACACATAATCTTAACTCTCCTATAACTATTTTCACTAATTGCTCTATAGCAGCTTCACAGAGAAGGAAAAAAAAAGAACAATCAGTACAGTTGAACACCTGGAATAGAAGTACAAGCCAATCTGCTTTGACTGCCAGTCCCAGTCTGTCCTGATCTCTTCTGAAGCTGTCAACATGCCATCAGAAGTTGTTAGCAGCAAAACAGATTATTTTTTGGACACAGAGTACAAAGCAGAGCTAGGTTGGCGATCAGGTTATGGTACTGGCTAGTTTCTGATGACTTGGCTGATGGGGGCATGGCACACAGAGCAGGCAGTAAATATGTCTGATGCACCGGCCAGGCACTGACCAAACAAAGCCTAATGGAACAGGAAGCTCTGCAAAGCAACTGCCATTCCTCCTGCCTCCCATGTCTGCGAAGATGTTCTGGGATTTCAAGAAGCAATGTACTGCCGTGGATGACTACTAACAATTCTACTGAAATCATCAATTCACAAGAATAATCACATTTTAGTACGCCAAATTGAAGATGTTCTGACTCCTACAAAGCAGACATATAAAAAGGCCTAAGCACAACCATTCATTTAGTGACTGTATTCGTGATCTGTCTGAAACAGCAGGCTTCCACTGGTGGCAGCATGGCATGCCATCTTCAGAGGTGAAGCCCTTCACAGCTCCCCTGTGTCTCAAACACAGCAAGAGGCAGTACTCGGCAGTAAATGGATAATATCCTATGATTTTCCTCTTCCAACTCCCAGCAGAAAGCACAGGTAATGGACAGGAAACACCCCAAAGCCAACACAGATTTCATTTTCTCTTCAATTTTTTCTTTCATCAGTGAAAAACATACAGGAACATTCAAAGCTGAAGAGTTCAGATCAGGTTCTTGTTATTCTCCCCTGCCTGTATGAGAAGGTTAAATGCAGTCACCGAACTCTGCATACCACCCTCAGTCACGAAGAACCCTCTGGCACAGCTCCCAGACCAGTAAAAAACGACCATTTCAGTCCCCAAAGCATGGAGCCTGATCCATTTAAGCAAAACAACTTCTACTGACAGCTGGTTTTCTTAGCATATTCACGTCTGCGTATTTATCAGAGAAAAGCCCTCCAGGACAACAGTGTTTATTGCAGGATTATTTCTGTGAACACAGGGAACACAGCATTCAGTGAGCAACAGTGTTTCTACCCTAATATAGTTTTTTCTTAAAATGTGAACCAAGATGAACCCATTTTTATGTCCTTTAGCATGGATGACTCATGAAAGAAAAAATAAACATTCCATACATTGAATTTTTTCTCTTAAGAAAAAATCCCAAAACCTTCTGATCCACATTCATATGTAGTATGCTGACACAAAATTTTAAGAATTAATACAGAAATCAGCTGCTCAATCCTGCACTGATTCTTTGGATTTAGAGTCTAATGACTTTTAATAAATGGGAAACAAAGATATGATGGGCAGTTTTATTACAAATTTCCATCCCATATGAGCACTTTCACTAGAAAGGTGATTTTGAACAAGATGCTTTCTACCAACAGGTTTAGAGCCACTAGGAGTAACTCCTGGAAATACATCAGAGACATAAAGGGTAGATATCCCAGCAGGTCCCTATCATGCCCTAGAGCATGGCTGTGCCTACCTAGCTCAGCTGTATGACCCTCTTCCCAAAGCACAGCAGCTCACAGCAGAGGATGGAGAGCATCCTGAGACAAGCTCCCTGCCCTGAGGTGGGAGGAAGGGAAGGATGAGTTGGGGACACACTCACAGATGCTGACAAGGACCAATCTCTCAAGTTGTGTGGTCAGTCTGTGTGGTTTCTCAGCTTACCACTTCCTACAGAAGTGTGCAGAAACTATTTTCTATGATACTACAGTAAAGATAGTAACTTTTTAAAAACAAATATCTCATAAATATCCCCCGTTTCATTTTATCTTGGACTAATTTTGAAATAATTGAAAGTAACTGTTATTGGTATCTGTTTATTGATGTAATGAAACAAAAAGTCAGAATTCTTAGAACTACAGAATGTAAGCTTTTAAAGTGACTGATTTCAAATGAAGGAAACATTAAAAGTTGTTGTTAATGTGCTTTGAACAAATAGTATTAAAATGAACTTTTCAAATTAGCATATTTTAATGAAAGAATTAAACCAGGTATTGTTATGAATAGTTATTGATGAGATTTTTATAAATTAATACAAGCACTTCCCATCCCTAAAAGTGGGGTTGGTTGGTTGATTGTAAGAACTGCACTTGACACTCTTGCAGCCAGACATCGCACCATACAAGTCAATAAAGCACCAGTACTGACTTGAATGATCCACAAATCTTATTTACTGCATTTCTACCTGCTGCTTCAATATGTGAACCTTTTCAAGCCAACTGGTATACTAACATCTTTACCCCAAAGCATAAAAGGTGGACATTTCCCTGATTTTGGACATCTCTTTTACACAGCCTATGCTGAAGTGCAGTCCAAGTCTTGGTATTATTATGCCTACTATCCAACTAAAAAAATAGAGCAAATGTGTTTTACAAAACCCTTCAAACAGAAAATCCTATATTCGCATTTCTAGGACTCAAATTTGCTGACAAGATCTGTGGGTATGCATCATTTTTAGAAAGGGCAATGTGGGAATGCATGTTTATATGGCAGAGCACAAGAGCAATGAAACCTCCTGGGAAAGCAGGAGATAACTCACTTTACACAAACAGGCCCTTTTCCTCTTATTGCTCTACAAACTTGAAATGTTATTTCATATGTCAGGAAAATGCTATTCCTGTTTGCTCATTCTTCCTAAAGTGAACATATTTTACTATTAGCAACATAATTGTGGGAATTTGGTATTTTTCACGTTTTGTTGAGTTCTTGGGAATGTTATGCTGGGAACTATTGACTACTACTTGGTACACCTCGAAATCTGCTGCATAGATAAAATACACTGGTAATTTGCCTACATGGCTTTTATAGATCCAATTACTGTGAGCAGCAGGAAAGACCTTTATAAGCAGAACACAATTCAAATGTAACATGCCATGGCCTCAAGTCATTGAACTAATCTTGAGGGCTTCTTGAGGTTTTTTGTACTTTTGGCAAAAAGTATAAGGAAATACACATTGTTGCTTCAGTTCCCAAACACTGGGAAGTTAAATATCTAGACTGTCAGCCCCTGCTAAACACAGCAGAGATTGGTTTTGGGAAAGAACAAGAGAGAACTGTATGTTTGCTATTAAAGCACAGTTTTACAAACACTTACAAACATTTTTTCATGGCACTTAAGAAGTAGCCAGTAGCATAAAGGGAGGTGCAAGAGCTTACAAGCAACTTCAGTAATTACGAATTATCAGTACCTAGATAATGTGGAGAAAATGCTACAAATGCAGAAAGACAGACTGACTTAGAAGAGTTAAATATCTCAACTTCAACACACAGATAATGTGACAAGTTGTGGCACAGAACTCCAGGGTTTACTGGCATGATTTTAACATGACTGCATCAGCTATAAATGACAAAAGCCATAAATACATCAGAATGTCAGATACATACCAATACCACTCAAGTATCTTTCTGCTGTGTCGCTCTAGATCACACATCTAAAATCAGATGCTCTTTAGGGCACTGAGAGAAAATGCAATACTTTTAGGAAGACAAAGACTTCCTTTGTATCGCTATTCTGCTAGGTATCAAGAGGTTAACGTCTTTCTGAAGATACTGCTGTAAGTGGGAAAATACGCAATGTATTCATTAGCTCATGGATGATTTAGACAGATATACCTGGGTGGCCTGAAACATACTTAACCACCAACATGTGACTACAGCTGGAAATAAAATGGAAACTAATGGTAGCCCATTTGCTTTTAAGAGTTCAGAAAAAGAATCCTTTGGAACACAGAAGTATTTGACTACAATTATTCCGTCAACTGATGCTGACAAAAAGGAATGAATGGATGAAAAATACGAAATGTGAAAGCTACTACATACATTATCTGTGTGTTTGCACATGCACATGTAACCTGTTTTCTTAACGTATCTTGGAAGCCTTATGTCTTTAAGTCAAATGCTGGTTTTTATTTTCTAAACTGCATCCAAGAGTTTATCCAGATCAATACTCTGTTGATCAAGATGTCAAGATACCATATTTCTTCACTGACACAAACTTTATCCCCAAGTTACTATAAAACTGTGGTAGTCAGTATTTCCCATCTTTCCTCTACACGGAAGAGTCATCACTAGTTCAGAGGAAAGTCAACTGCCCTATTAGCAACAAAATAACACATCACTGAAACAATGCTAGACCAGTTTGAATGTGGTATACCTGAAAAGTCTAACATAGTTATTTTTTTTTAAGCATTACAAGACAGATACTGAAGACAAGGAGAAGCATTAAAACATTTTCAATTTCAGAAAAGGAAGAAAAGAGATTTAATGAAAACAGATTGATTTTAGTCCCCAGCCTTCCATTTAAGGAGTAAAAATCCATTTCTCAGTAAATTTGCCAACTGGTAAACAGATCAGTAAGGTACAATGCTCTTAAAATTAAATATTCAAATATTCTCCTAAAAAAAGTAATTTACTAAAGCTGAAAAAAGTAATTTACTAAAATTCCAAAAGCATAGTTCACCAAGCTCTTTAGCTTCCACAACAATAGTTTATTCAAATGTATTATGTTTATATAGAGAACTTACCTTCCCAAAATAAAAAAAAATTAAAGATTCCCCCCACAAAAGCTATCACTATGTTGTACCATAGAAGGCATTCAAAATATACTGCCACAGGAAAGGACAAACATGGTCTTCAGAGATTGTGATGCTACAAGAATATCACATACAAACAGAACTAGCTGAAAGAAGATCTGTCATTTCTCCACCACACACACAGACCTGCAGCAACCACTATAACTTTAAGGAATTTAAAGCAATAGTATGATATCACACATATCATGTAAAAATTGAAAAGTTCCCAGATGCAGTAGAATAAATATTCCAGAAAAAACCTCTCACTCACTGTTCAATACGTGGGGAGAGGTACAGCTTAGGGAAAACCTGAGTAGCTTCTGCGTCCTCAAAACTAACGGAGAGAAGTGCAACATCTTCTCCGGGGTCTTCATTCACATCCTGTACATATAAAAACAATATAAAATGGTAAATAACAAACTGAACATTTAAAAGCTTACAGATAAGAACTAGTAAGTCAAATACAAATTTATTTAGGAGATACTTATCTAAACTGTAACCACTGCAAAACAGGTTGCAAATTTATTCTTTTTTACTATATTGGCACTTTAAAAATATTTTGATCTGCTTAATTTCCTTTAATGTATCAAAATAAAATTACTAAGTTATGAAGTACACAGTACTGTAGTTCTTTAATTTGGTGAACTATAAATTTCAGCAAAGATACAGATTTCGTTTTTACGAATTCCTGCTTTGACATCAGATGCAAATGCTAAAGGCTTTTTAAATATGTTGTAATATCACTGAGTTATGACCACAAATGCTGTATTTGTTGTTTTTCAAAGTAGTTTATGGTTCAAACTTTCTAGTGTATTCTATTCAACTCCTGCTGTGGATGAACAGTATTCTTGCAATTAAAAATTTATTTCTAGAAGTCACTGCCCCCAGTTTCCTGCAAATTAAACCTATGCATTACTTTCAGCAAAGACTGCAGATTCCAGGAAAGTATTGTAGGGGTAAAAAAAAAAGCATGTTAAATACAAGTTAATCTTAATGTATTCACAGTTGAGGCTTTCTTTATATCAGAACAATCAGTTACAGCTTTGAGATCATCTAGAACAAATTGTTTCTGGGTAGGACCTGACATCCCTCCAATTCATAAATCACATACAGTACAAAGAAGTGTATTTCTGCCACACACAACTTCATTTAAGCTCTTGACCTCTAGTTAGAAAGTAATGAGTTAGCAGCACAGTCACCTTCACTGACAGCAAATACTATGGTGCCACTTTCTGCTCACAAATAAATCTTGCAACATGTTTGTTCATATATACATAGCAACTTGCCAAGATGCCTTTGTTCTTATCTGTTTTGGAAAAATAGGAGAGGAAATAAGATATGTACTCAAAGCAGGATCAACATGGTGCAGAGTGCCCTGGTATGCTCTGTTCTACAGGCAGCTGTGAGGAAGGAACAGGCAAACCACTTAAATATTCTTAGGAGGCCCTGCCCTATGTCAGCAGAAAAAAATTAAGTGACTGCTGAGTGGTTTCAGGAAGGCAATCTCATGCCATTGGAAGCTCTGGCAGGACCGGAGACATTAATGTCCAGAGAGACGAGCTGTGTACCAGCTACTACGTGCAGAACACTACATGCCAAGAAACTCAGTGATAAGCTGCAGGGAAGAATGGGTCTTAAAAAAGCCTAATTGTCTTAGATGAAAAATGAGACAGAGCTGACAGTGTTTTCTTAAATTCTGCCTTGGTGTGCAGCTCACTTCAGACAGATGAAAGAAAACTGTACTCTCAGAACTGCCTGAAAATGGTCACGAGCACACTATGGCTGGAAACCAGAGCATGGTTTTAGCCCTAAGTTGCAGGACAACACTCCATATGAGTGGTGATCACAAACAATAGCTGTTGTCCTGTTGTGATATGATCGTTTTATGGATGGCATTATGGGACATGGTTGCCTGTAACAGCAATGGATAGGATCTCGTGACCCAAAATGTTCCCTTAAGTGTTACGTTTTTAAGTGGTACTATCATCTGGACTAGAGAAAACAGAACAGATTACAAAACCTTTATCTACAAGACAAATAACAAAATATACCCAAGAGTACAATCCACCCTAACCTTTTCCCCAGTATTTAATGTATTTCCATCATTAAGGAAAAAAATTAAATAAGGAACAGCTTTCAATCCTGAAGCTGAGTACAGCATTAACTGGCTTTTCCCCATTAATTTGCTAATTGTCAATCAAACGAGAAGAACTTTTAAGAGAGATTGAACAGCAACGCTTTTAATGCTAATAATTAAAAAGATTTTATTTTAATGGGCATTCTTCAAGAGATGACAGGTACATAAAATGGTTAGGTTGATAAGAAGCTCAGCATAACCCTGTGACGTGCACTAGCAGCTCAGAAAGCCAACTGTATCCTGGGCTGGATCTAAAGCAGTGTTGCCAGCTGCCCTCCTAGTCTGCTCTGCTGAGACCCCACCTGTAGTACTGCAACCAGCTCTGCCATGGACAGCAAATCCCCTCTTTAGTCTTGCATTTATGATTAGTGCTAAAAGTAGATGTGCACACACAGCTTGACACCACGTGTAAGAACAGTTTCTGGAATACTATCAGGTGTATGCTGATTGAACAAAGTCAAAAGAAGGAAACAGAAAAACCCAACTTCACAGCAGACTAGGTGAATGCCACTACAGCATCCATTAACACATACAGTAATACTACATTATATTTTCTGTTCTCACTAGTGAACTTCATATAAAGACTCATGCCAGGGGAAAAGAACCCACACAACCACATAAATCACCTCTGTATCTTTGCAGTAAAATGAAACGTGTAGTAAGAGCAATAAATTGAGACATGATATTTTTTTCCCGTTTACAAAAATGCACACAACTAACATGACTGCAACTCCTGCTGCCAGCAGAGCAGTGTTATGTTCATACAGCTACTGGCCAACGTAAATCCATGTAAAGAAATTTGCATTCTTCTATAACCACCACTTTTCAAATGGATGCATATTTTCAGCCCTGAGAAACAAAAATTGTTACTTAAAAAAGATCCAAACCCCAAAACCAGCATTCCTGTAGGTTTTAAAAGGCTCGGAGCAGTAACACCATGAAACTGCTCAACCTTACTGTTCAAGTGGCCACAGATTTACAATCAACTCCCTTCTATCCAACACCATACCATTTCTATCTGACACCATACCATTTATTCCTTTCAGGCTTTGTTACTTTTATTTATGGAAGAAGTTGCTTTCTAGAACTGCATTTGACACTAGTATATCTGTTAAAACTGCCGTTTATAAAACCAAACCAAAACCATATGTCTTACAGATAAACTGTGGAAAACTTTTCAACTAATTAACTTTTTTTATGTTGTCTGTGCCAGTTACAGCTTAACTCCTTCACAGATCTCTGTCCCGGTCATCTACAGAAACCTGTCAGCGATTAGGTGAGAAGATGGACCCTCCTAATACCAGACATGCCATTTGCCCAGAACAGGGGCTGAGGTCTTGTCATTACACCACAGTGTCTAAAGGCAAATGTTGTTTTAATGCTTCTTATCAAACCCTGCACAGACAGCATCTTTGCTTTTCCCATTTCTGCACAGGTCTTTATATCAAAAATAGACCAGATGTGAATAGAGCAGCAAGGTAAAAGTCACCTCTACTCTTCTTTTTCAGCTGGCTTCAAAAGATAGAGTGACATCCAGCTGCTTTGGTAATATTATACCCTTTTAGGAAAAAAAAAAAAAAAAGGCTGCTGAACTAAAGTCACATCTCTTTTTTTAGTATTTAAGCATCCATGGTTTTTCTTCTTATAACTTGTATGTAACCCACAACACAACAGATGTTTTTATTAAACAAATTAACTTTAAATTCAAGAAAAACTGATTTTGTAAGAATGCAGAATGGCAATTTTCTATAAATGTTAAATTTCAACGTTAGAACTGCCATAATAAAAGTGCCATTTTATACTCACTGAACTTTTTCTACATAAGACTCTACAGAAGGTATTATTAAAATGAACTTCAAACTGAACAGAGAACCCATCTTGGGCCACAGGAATTTTGAGGTTTAAAAACTGAACGTAAAAATGCTTGAGATCATTAGTTATACATATGATAATGCACATTTATTAATTTTTCCACAACAGTCTCATGCCTGATAATAAAAAAGACCCAGCCTCTAGAACATTGCAATGTAAAAGATCCAACACATATTCTCATGATGCCTTTCTGCTACCTTGCTACTATATCTTTTTTTAAAAAAATATTTTTGTAATTTCTGAAAATGTCCATTCAAATCACACATGAAAAAAATGGATATACCCCTTAACACTGAAAATAAATAGTTTTCCTTCTCAAGAACTGCAAGGGGTTTCCTATGTTTACAGAATACTCAGCACAATGGAACCTCATCCTTGTCTAAACCTCCAAAGCAATGTGGTGAGAAAAGACCAACAAGGAAATCTGGACATTTTCAACCCATAGGCTTTTTTTTCTATTACAGAACCCTAGCAACAATTTACAAAAACAAATACAACTTTTCATTAACAGAAAACTCATGGTATTTTAATTCACCATTTTTCGACTCAGCCAGTACAGAGGAAAGGTTCATTAAGTATGCATTTTCAAAACTCAAGAACAAGAGAGCATGTGAAAATATAAGTTAAGAACAGAAGAGATGAAAATGGAAGTCTGAAGGCATTTAAAAATTTTTCTCCCATATACTTCATGAAAAGACTTTGAGCATCACTGAACTCCAAAGAAAAAATTCTATTTCCAATTGTTTTAGCACTGTGTTAACAGCCATTTGTTAGTTTTCATTTCTATTAATCTCAATTTACATTCAAATGCATGTTTCAATGTTTACAGCTGCTGCCTTTCCAAGATCCTTAATATTTTTACAAAGTTAGTGGGAGTTGTTTATGAAAATTACCATCAAAACCACTTTAAATACACTATCCAAACGGCATTGTTTTCTCATATCCTACCTACTGTAATTGAAAACTGGGAATTTACTGGAACTGACAATTTATTATGAGTCAGATGGTTGATAGCCAGGCCAACCAAAACATCTGCTCTGCACAGTCACAACTGCTATAACCCATTTCCTCTTGTGCCTGGAGTCCTACCAAGTTGTACATTAGAGTTCCTTTTCCTTAAAGATGCAGAGTATGGAAAATCAGTTATTACACCTTTTCTTCATTATCAAAAAAGACTTGCCTTGCAGCCTTTGATTAGAGTATACTTTTGAGAGGAGGTATTTCTGTATTTGGCACACAAGAGCAATTCCCTGCCCCAAACAGTAATGCCTAAAGTGCTAAGTGACTTCAATCTTGTCCGGGGCAGTAGCAGGACCTGTCTTTCCATAAAAGACTCAGGATGGAAGGGGCATGAGACTGGGAGGAGATTGTGAAAGGGGGTGGTGCACAGATCAGAGAAGTGGCATTGAGAGCCTTGTTAAGTGTGATTAACTCTAACAAAAATGAGAAAAAAAGAAGCTTCGAATTTGGTAGAAAGGATGGGAAAGCATGTGCATGAAGAGTAGTAGCATGCTCTGTGGAGGACAAGCAGCTTCTGACCCTGGGGACAGTAAGAAATAAGGGAGCTGAACTTCTGCTAAGGCTGTTAAGTTTGTACTACGGATATACACAGCAACTGGTGTAGGGATAAAGTGAGGGAAGAAAGAGAACACAAACTGTTAAACTTATTGGATGTTCCTTTCAGGAATGAGATGCCTTGCAGATTGATATTGTAGATGCCTCCCAACAATATGGTGAGGACAAATCTGCCCCAGGAGGGAGGTTCCCAGTCCCAGCTGATTGCTCCTACCTGTTGCTGGAGGCTTCACAGCTCTTCAATAATTGGTTTTGTGGTATGACTAATTGAAGAACAGACAACTCGAACAAATGGGGAAGGGATTGCTTAAAAGAAACATAGGATACACTTACATGATGTGATGGAGGTTGTTGGAAGGTGGAATAGAAAGGCAGAATATGGATGAGAACAGAATGGAGGGAGGAGACTGATCTTAGCATCTGCAGCCAGCTTATACTGAGTGGGTCTTCCAGCAAACACCTACTTGCCTGTGGTACCTCTCAACCCTACCCAGTCAGTCAGCCTCACTGAAGTCACTGTGAAATTTATATTTCAGGATCCTTTCTGAAAAAAGAAAGGTTTCCAGAAGAGAAATGCATGAGAGTAACATGCATTCAGAAATTTAATTTCTTAGGGTCAAATTTAATTCATTAAATTCTGCATGATACATACCTGTAACACACTTATTAACAGCTGATCAGAGAAGAATTTGGTTTTGAAGCTGAAATGTGAATTACACCAGAGAACATACAACACCATTTGCTTCCTAAGTTTTAACAGTCCTCTTGCTTCACAAGACTTAGCAATGTTTGGCTTTTTCCCACCAAATGGCAGTGTACGATAAAATGAAAATAAAGCACAAGCAACTTGTACCCTTATTGTACAGCAGTTTTCACTAGCTTTGATAGGAGCAGCTACAAGTTTTCCCTATCTTTTCCTTTATCTAGTGTTTTTCTGGTTGGTTTCTTTGTGGTGGTGGTTTGTTTTTTTTTTTTTTTTAAATAATGAAACACATTAGGTGAAAGCAGGCTAAGGAATGAGACTGAAACATCTGCTTCACTCTAGGGAGAATATTTAATCACTCCAGGAAATTCTTTCTCCTATCTTCCAGGAAACCCAACAGGTCTGATCAAGGAGTGTTGATTCTTTAAATAGGAACTTTAATGAAAACAAAGGCAGTTACCTTGAGTGCACTGCTCATGGCATCAAAGCTTTCCATACACAGCCCCTCTCCCAAGGTAACACCGCAGCAAACACTATGGGTAAAGCACATTTGAGCTCAGTGTTGTAGGCTAGGAGCAACTTTGTAAAATCTGAAAAGGAAACTTCTAGGACAACATATTGGGTTTTCTTCATTGAACAAAATAAATCAGATATCTACTGAACATTAAAACTATCAGCAAGACCTCCAAGTATACCACTGGGCATCAATAGCTGAACACGAAAACAACGGATGTTACACAAGCAGTGTAACATCCCAGGGGTTCTTTTCATTGTCATTGTTCAGGGTCTTTTTGTTCAAGATTTACATATTAGCCTGTTTTGTCTATACTCCTTTCTTTTGTTATGGTCACGGTAATTTACCACAACTTGCACAATATGATTGTTAAGAGTTAGGTAAAGAATTCTGTTAGGAAAAGCATGAGAAACTACAAATGGTTAAAAGGAAAGAATAACATTCTTGTCCATGAAAATACATGCTAGATTCAAAATCTTCAGGATTAATGAAATTTTAGATGATAAAAATTAATTTAGTTTGACAGCAGAGAAAGTTATGGTAAAACTTTCAGCACAACAATACTGTTTCCTTTGGTTTGAAAAACAATCTCAGAAAACAAGGCAGATTTCCTCAATGGTCAAAACTATGTTTTGGCAAGTTGGAGGCTCAAATCTGAAATACATAATCTAGGCATTGCACAGTATAAAATTAATATTCGGTGCAGTATAAAATGAGTATTTTTTAACTCATGTCAAGCAATCTAAAATGTTTTCACACATTCATTTTCACATACAAGAGATACAAAATGTATTTGCAAACAAGGATCATTCTATCATATTGACTGAATCTAAGTCTTCACTTGTTAAGTATGTTTTGATGACATTACAGTAGGAAATATTTAATATTTTTCAAAGAGACTGATATGTAAGATGCTGATGCTCTTAAATTTCAATTCATTCAATAACACTTCAGTATGAATACACTTGCTCTACCTACTCCAATATCAGGTATCACATTCAGGTTGAAATAAAATTAAAAGCCAGCATTTACAGAATTTGGAATACATCTAGTAATGAATTAAATTTAAAAAAAAAAAAAAAGAAACACAAAAAAGGAAGAAATATTAGAACTCTAGATTGCTGGGTAGTAACCTCACACCTGGCTTTTCTGCACATTCACAAAAAAGCAGTTTTCCTTCCTAGAAAATTGAGGACATCAGTTTATCAAAGACTACACATGAGTGCTGCTTAATTTTTGTTTTCTTTCCTTCTAACCTAACTTCTAAGCAGACCACATAAATCATTAAGTTGTTATAAAACCCTACAGTTTTGCCATTAAGTAAATTACCCTGAGAGACACCCCCTGCCCCATTACTCTGGTGAAGTTCTGTAGGCAAGGAAGAGATTCCATGTTTTTCCTAGAACCTCAAGAAAAACACCTTGAAGTTGGCAGGAGCACCTGCCTCTGCCATCACCAGCTGATAATGAGGTGAACAAAGTGTTCAGAGACTGCAAAACTTAGTTTTTCACTGTTCTTAAACAGCAAGCAGCATTTGCATACACTCAAACCAAGGAAATGCTGCCATATCTTGACAAACTGCTGCTTCCTCAGCCTGTAGTTACGACACCTTTGTTAAGTGTAAGCCCTGTTTTTAAACTTGTTTTGCTCATAAAGATTTGGGGACACATAAAACCTGGAATTCAAATCCTTCATTAGGATTTCACCGAGATTCAAAACTCTCCAACCATCTCTTCAGTCAACTGGACTGCAATTTATCTAGAAAGCAATATTTGCATTCCTTTCCCCCATTTTACTGATTTCTCTTCTTAAAAATAGCAATGTCATTGCAGAGGCCAAAGAACAGTCATCTTGTGTCCAGTGGAAAACAAAGTCTCCTAAGAAATACCCAAGTACTTAACTAGACGACAAAGAAATCATTAATACAATTCTAAATAAAATAATTTTCTTGTTAAGCCAATCTTCTAATTGCCAAGTACAGCTTTTCTATACAAGCGTATTTATATGTGTAGATGGACAAAACAAACATAACAGATCAGTATACAGGGCTCATGGCTGAAAGATCCAGAGGTAACAATTATATTTAGGAAGAACGGAATGTATTAGCGCAAGCAAGGATTTTAGGTACAGAGCTGACTCTTAGAACGACAGCACAACACTAACAAGAGTATTGTTTTAAAGATAATTAAATAGTTCATTGATACAATTAATAGATCTCACCAAAAAAAAAAAAAAAAAAAAGACAACAAAAGTTAAAATACTGGGAAAGAGACATCAATCATAAGTATTTCTGTAACTGTGTTGTGGTTGCAAGTCAGCATAAGTATTTTTTTAATCAATCCAATTTTTAAATAAAAGCTTTTTCCCCTGCTTTCCACATAGCCTTCCATGTTCCTGGTTCAGTGAATATCTCTGCAAAATCAGAAATACTATAGATTACATGGGTCACAACAAGAACACCAGAGTAAAGCCATATCCTGAGCTATGTCTTCAGTGAACCAGGAAGTACCCACATGATTTCACAGATGAAAAAGTGAATAATCAAAGTCTAAGGTAAAAACAAGCAAAGTTAAACTTGTTCAGTGGTCTTTCACCACCACAGCTTAGCACTGCTGACCTGATTTAAAAATATGAAACATTTTATTTTAAAGGAAGTGTCAATATTAAAACTATTAACTGCTATCAGTTGTTTTGTCAATTGGTGTTTCCTGAGAATGACAAGAAAGTTACTTATTAAAGTTCACAGGACCTGTGATTCACAAACTGCTGTTCTGCATTCCCATCTCAAGGATATATTTGTATTTCTTTTCCAAAGAATTCTATTTTCCCCTCGATTCACAAGCTGTTATTATGCATTCCCATTTCCAGGGTATAATATTTTTATTTCTTTTCCAAAGAATTCTATTATCCCCTTGTTAAATGATTCCATTTTTGTCTAATGGATCTTAAAAATAGGAGCATGTGTCTGTGTGGGGCATTCTCTGCTTTGGACAAAGAATATAGAAGTCAGAGCATCCTGCTCCCTTGAGCCCTATTTACAAACATTCAGCTTTCCAACAAACAACATACTTGGTCTGCACACAAGGGTAAATGTATACAGATGTCACAAAGAGTAATAACTGTAATAAAAATAAAATTCTTGCAGTAAGAAGAGAAACACAGCTTTTCTCTTGTATTTCTGTGAAGGTTGATCGTGATACAGGTGAGAAGCAGGACACTGGAATGGGGCATAAGAGCTGTATTCGTAAAAAAATGATTGTGACATTGGTATTTCAGAGTTCATATCTGTACTGGTATGTAAATCAGGCACATAATGTGAATACTGGTATGTGTGGGGTAGTCTCTTTCTATATATAATAAAAAAGTGACATTCAGTGACATGCTGTGTCAAGAGAGGTCTTTGGAACTTCCAGTGTGAGACAGTAACTCCTGTACTTTGGCACACAGCTCAGGTGAAGGCTGAATCATCTGCTGTTGTTTACCTTGCCCAAGACAGTGGCTGAAACGTCCAGCTCAGATGTGGTCCCACTGAATTAAAGTGGTAGCTGCTAGAACAATATATCATGTATTTCCAGATGGAAGACTGACTCCATCATTGACATTTCCCTGATTACTGACTCAGTAAAGATCACCAGATCTTTTCTCCTACCTGTTCCATCAGTGCATCCATCACCAACTTAGGATGAAGAATTTGGAGAAGTATAGTTAAACTCTTCTATGGTGTCTGGAGCTCTATTTCAGTAAAAAAGATTAGGGTTCAAAGGCCACTAATATTGATACCACCCTTGAATTTTCCAAGTCTTCCTGACACTTTCTTTCAGATCACCTGTTTCGAAGTTCAGGGGATAATTTTCTGTAAATTCAACTTTTAATGCTGTCATAAGGCTCAAAGTCACCTGCATAAGCTCAACTGCTTCTGCACAGCATCCCAGCATGCACAAATTAACAGAGAGGAATATCCTCTCTTCTAGGTCTGATATTCAGCTTTCTGACCATAAAATTGAGTAGCACATTTTTTGTCAGGGAGGGAAAGCTGATTACATGCAAGCAAAATTTGGATCACAACAAGAACATTTGAACTGGAAGCTTCTTGCCCTGTCGTACAGGAGAGAGCATTTGATTCTTTTAGATTTAAATTTTGTTTTTCTTTGAAGCAGTCAATTAAAGACAATATTATTTTCAGAAGTTTTCTTCTGAAAACGAAATAATGCAAATTTGATGTTCAAGCTTCAAAACGGATGGGATTTACTACATGATTATTGATTTGGCTCCACCTTGCAGTCATGAACAGTTAAGAGTTCATGGAGACATACAGACAATGGTAACTCCTCTACTTCCCCCTTCTTCATGAACCTCAGCTTCCCTACAGGGAACAATTTCAAAATAATATAGTCCTTCAGTTGTCTTGCATGTACACCTATAGTGGGGCTCACTATGATACTTTTTTGCAAACAATATTAAGCATTTTTTAAAAAGCTTAAGAAAGGTGCATGTGAAAATCAAAGTAAGTACCAGCTAAAAACCAGAGAAGCCAATACTTAAGATGTCATTGTAAACAATGAACAGATTAAACATATGAATAGTAATATTTAAATTCCTATGTATATTATTAAACTGTAAGTCTGAAACCATCGAGGCTTTACTATTAAGAAGCTCCTTAGAAAACAGTTGTGTTTTATCAGTGACAAAATTGCAGTCAACAGCATTTTAAGGATCAAGGGAGAAGGAAGATTCAAGTCATGCATTCTGGGAACTCTCTGAAACTGCCAAATTCAGCTCAATTTTTCTAATTAATCTTTCCCCTCTCAGCAACCTGATTTTTGCAAATCTATGTAAAATTCTACCATCTTGATATTTCATGTGCAAGATTCCTTGTTTTTTTTTTCATTATGGTATTTATCTAGAAATGAAATGTCTCATCTTTTATTTCTAGGGCTCAGACATAACGCTAGAAAGCTTATCCTTCCTTGTCATTTTTCTGAATATTAAGAATAGATGAGATGTTGGCCCACCGTTTTCACTTTGTATGCAGCACCTTCCAACAGCCACAGAAGAAAACTAATCTACATGCACATTCTGCCCCAACCCTCACAACTACCCAGTACATCAACTTTCACATCCTTGGGAATAGGAAAATATCCTATGGAACATAGGAAACTACTTGAAGCTAGATATCACCTCTAGCTTCAAATAAACTTGTTGAGAAACACTGTGTTAACTATGAATATAGTTCAAGTTTTGGCCATCAGAGAAAAGTCTACAAGTCCACTTTAATTAAGACTGAACACATTAAACAAAACCACTAACTGGTTGCAGCATGTTCCTTTTAAGATCTCCAAATCCGAGTCTCCTGTTAGAGTCACAACTGAAATAGAATAAAATCAAACAATATGATATAGGGAATCCAGTTCTAGATACAGACATCTACATAGAATCAGTTCAACATCACACAGAACCAGTTCTAAAGTAAGATCTTGTAAATTTAGGGAACATCAAGACTCAGAACAGGGTTGTAGTAACAGAAATACACTGTGTATTTAAACAAACAAAAATAATACAAGCTATCCATGGAGCATGTAAATATTTTTTTTTGGCCTCACAATAACAAGAATTGCTAGTCATCAATACTGAAATTCAACACAACCTCAGTTTTATTTTATAGATATGCAAAGAATGGACCCTCCTTTATATTAACTTTCCACTCCTGCAGCCTATGTAGCCATGGGATGAATCTAAAAATTCTGCTAGCAAAGTTACAGCCATATGTTTCTGTTATGTGCAGTTCATTAACATGTAACAACTCATGTTTAAGTGAAAATTTTAATAGCCTTGACTTCTTCAAATAAATCCATCTGCATTTTCATTTGTATTTGTAAAAGCAATGACAAATAATTTCATTACTTACTTCAAAAACGGTTCTAAACTTACGATGACATTCAATACTTACCTATGCTTTAAACCCAATGTCACCGTAATGTTAGCATCACTGAACACAGTAAATCCTGGAAAACAAATCAACCTGTCCAGAAATACTACCTCAGTTTCATTCTACTATCTAAATAAAGCTTCACAGAGTTACACTGGGAATAGACCCTAATTTTTAGTTCTCCTGGGTACTTCTTTCAAATGTGTATCTGTTTGCTACAATAAAGTTTATAGTATTTTGCTTCTACTGGTTTCACACAATTCAAGAAATAACACTGACTGCAACTCATAGTGAAGTGTCCTACAGCTGAGTATGTTCAAAGACAGGATTTTGAGAGAAGATACAACAATTGATTTATGTTCACCTTCCTTTGCACCATGCTATCATTGCAATGATAAAACTCTCTAGACACAGCCATGGCATGTACAGGTGCACCCAACCCATATGTACATATACAGGTTCTTTTCAAAGAAGTTATGCTCTAGTTATCAGATGGGCACTGCAGTAAGTAGCTCAAATGAAACAGAAGTGAAGATCCTTCCATTCTCTCACTCTTTTGCTGCTTCATTTGGGATTCACACTACAGTCTTGCCAAGTTCTGACCTTTCAGCCCAGACAGTTACTCACGTCATGAACACACACTTCCCCTTAACTATGAAACTCAAGACTTCTCCCTCTCATGCAGCATTGTTAACTGTTTGGTCTGCAACAAAAGCTACTCCTTTGGTTTCTCCTTGCTCCCACAGCAATCCCCAGAAAGCTCTGTCTAGACCAAGCCTTCATTTCTTTTCATCGGTCCCCAGACTCCTTGAGTAGTATTAAACAGAAATTGTTAATATTCTTTGGAAATAACTCTTGCCCTGGCTTCACACAGGCTTTTTTAGCTCCTACAGTAAGTGACAATCAAGATGAAAATTTCTAGAGCTTTCACAGATTGCCAGCAGGTCTGCCTCTGAAAGTGCTTTGCATCTGGGCTTTAACACTCTCCCAATGTTATCAATGGCAATATTTATACATACTTCAAAAGAAACTTTTGATATTTTCCTTCTCCTCCCTAAAAAATTATGCCATTCCCTTTTGTCTTCCTCCACGTTCAATTCCTCAGTATCTTTAACTAACTGAAAAGCTTCTTAAAAGTTTTTGTTTGGTTTGGGTGTTGCTTTTTAAAATACATTATTTTATTTCCATGCCATATGGAAACAGATGCTTCAATTGCTTGAGCTCCTTCAGCCTGGAATACAAACTGGCTACTTAAATACATCCGTCTTGGTTTTCACTCTGAACAACTGCACTTACTTGACCCTAGTTTGTCTTAAGGCTATCTTTGTCCAATCAGATGTGCTTATAACAAGTGGTTATTTGTTTGCATTTAATAAATATAGAAAAGATACCCTTTTCCACTAGGATTAGTAAACACCTACAGATTTCTCTCTTTTCTTCCCCTGAAACTTTTATTTTTTTCATTCTGAGAGAAGCTTGAGCCCCACTGTATTAATCAAGCACAGAGTGTTCCCACATTAAGAAATACTCTCTGCAGGTATTTTTGTATCTATGAAATCGAAGATGCTTCACATTAAAACTTTAATCTTCACAAGATTACTATAATTATTAGTTGCACTATAATAACTGGTTTTGTGGCAACCACATGTTTGATGCTCTATTGTTAAAAGAAGAGCAGTCCCTTTCATAAGACTTTACTATCTGGAAGGCAGATGTATAAAGATACCAGGAAAGTCCAGAGACAAACATCCCAGGTTTTTTTCTAATGTTTGTTTGCTTTGTATTGTAATTCACTCATTTTTTATAGTTCTCAAAACAAATTATCTCAGAACAAGAAAATGAACTAACTGAAGGGCATTCTTTGAAATAGCCAGTTTCACTGTGGAATACACTGATATGTGAGGTACAGTTATTTAAAAATGGTGAGAATAGAACAGACACACTCTGACACTGATGCCACATTTCCTCAGGAAATGGAGTTAAAACTACAGCTAAATGAACAACTTGGTTTATCTGAAATACTATAGGGAACCCCTTGACATAAAAATGCATAAAAAATGCCTTCATGGAAATGTGTTCAAACGATATCATCAGTACTTCATTCCTTTTAGAGGTTATAATTTCCAATTGAAAAGCCATTCTTGAAAAGGAAAAATGGAAATTGCTGTTGTTGTAAGGGTAGACAGATGTATGAGATGACTACGATGGGTCTTTGCAGCAAGTCCATTATATGCTGTAGTTAAGGTTCAATAAACCTGGAAAGTGGAGGCTCAAGATTGATGGTGAAATGACCATTGTTTGTATAGCTCCTCAGAAAAAGTCATCCACTCATTTTCTGAGAAAACAGTTAAAGACAAAATGTTGCCTTCTTTAATAGGGAGATGACAAACAGAAGAGGGGGTTACGTATGAGCTATAAAATAAAAAAAAAGTTCTATAAAAACTCCTCATGTAAGGAATATAATAATTTAGATTACTCTTGATTGAAATTACCTTTAAAAAGAGAAAAACTGGGCATCTATTAGGTGAAAGAAAAATGCAGCGTGGGCATAGACACTTCCAGTGCTCATCAGTCTATAATGTACTCCTTGAACAAAGCAGATAAGGTCTTATCTTATTGCTTCTCAAAGAAAAGATAACACTACTGGAAACTTTATTTCCTACCTACTTATGTTGGTGAAGAGCCACTCACTACCAGACTGTAGCAAAGATGCTACACCTTAAATAACATCTCATGCAGTCAAGAACTGTCCCCTTGTCTCAGAGTTCAAATAAAACACTTTGGTGCACTATTCATTAACATGATTAACATAATTCAAAGCATTCCTAATCTAAGAAACACTTTGTTTCACTATGCTTATATGAAGAGACCTTTCTCTAAAGCCCCATACTTTGTGTAACTTGATTATACACAAACTGCTGGGGGACTAACTGCCAAAAACACAGAAACGTGTTTCCTTTGAAGATGAGAGATATTGTATCAGATTAGATTTTGAAATAGGCAAAGTAAGAGGAACTATTCTGCAGAGTCTTCATGGTACACAAGTTCACTTCCAGTTATATAGTCTATGATTTTTCCACCAATTTCATATGAAATATGAAGTGATGTCACTCTTCTTCTATCAAATTCTCAAAGGCAAAATGCATTATCCAGAACAATGAATGGAACCACAACTTAACTATCATGACATTGCAGACAATGTCACATAATGCACTGACTCCTCAAAAATTTTTCAACGTTTCAATATATCAACCATTTTCATATATTCAGTGATGCTTGTGTTCAATTATGTCAGCTAAAACCACATTTATTCTTAGCAGAACACGTACATTCCCAATGACTTAAATACTGTTCTTTAATCTAACACAGTGAAATTATTGTTAATGCCAAGTCCAATAGGAGATCCTTTTTCTTGGCTGCAATTCTGCAGGGACCTTAGGTAATGGAATCAAAATCTTGAGCTTTAAACAAGTACTGGCACAAACCTAGCTGTAGTAACCAGAGCAACCTTAAGCAATGTTGTAGTTACCTGGTGTCTGCTCACTAGAATATCTTTTTATGAGCCTCAGGCAGTTGGTGAATATATATCTTTGTATTAACTCCCAGTTAATTTTAATTAAATAAACTTAGGACGTTCAAGCTCTCCCCACAAATGATGTGAAGTATTATTGTAACAAAAAAGTTTAGTAGATATTTGCCGACTTGGAGTAAAACGTTGTTAGTGGATACCGCGAATAAAGTGAATACTGATCTTCAATTTTACTTGTATTATAAATTATTATCACTTTATGTATTTTAAATTGGTGAAAAACTTCTGTCTTCATATTTTATCAAGGCCTAGCTTTTTCTTTTATTTACACAAGGGAAGTTAAAGTATCTTCCCACTTCAGCACCTGAAAAAGTAATGAAACGTGGTCTGAGGGTACCCAGCTCTGATACTGAGTTACCTTCATTAATTATAAAAGCTCAAAAAGAAAGGTAACAAACATCTGACACTACTACCAATGATAAGTTAGCCATGCATAAGACTAATCTGCTTTGGGACCTACAGTGTGGTTCTGTCTGAAAGACAGAACTGAGTATATAATCAGAAAATAAACAGCTCTTAGACAACATACATCTTCTACAGGCACATAGAAATTCCAAGGACTTTGCAAAGAATACTCCAGGTATTATTAAAATACCTTCCAATACTGCCTCTTGAAGTCAAGATACCTTATTTATCATCTTTTCACTTGATTAAATAAACAAACCTTATGAATTAAATAAATACCATATAAGGAAGGTTTTGTTCCCATTGACATACTGGGGGCATAGCAGATTCCAGCACAGTTCAGAGCAGGCAAGAAAAAAAATGAAAGCCACTCTCTTCAGAAGAGCATGAAATACTGTGGCACTAATCAATCAGACTTCTGGTGCTAGGGTTTGAGCTCTGTGTTGAGAAAACTTGGCTGATACAGAGATGATAATGCCAGGCTTTGCATTGTCTGAACTGATGCTGAAGCCATCAGAAATCCTGACACCGGTAACAGCCACCTCAGCACTGGGAATAGCAATGATTAGTTGTGTAATGAATAGTTGGTATCATAATAAAATTTCATAAATGAGTTTCTTTCATAAAGTGCTAGATTCTTCATAGGGTAGCCAGAGGAGCCATGAGGCCATTCCTGAACTCAATTCTGGTTTGATCAACCTGACACCACAACAGCTTGGGCTGTCATTTACACCTCAAGATCTGAATGCTCACCTGTCAATGTCAGCAGAAGAGAATGACACCTAAGTCTCACCACTGAAAGCTTACTTCATGCTAAATTAATTTGATGCCATTGCTCACGTGGATAAGCTTGAATATAATTTCTACTGTCTTCTACTTCATTTTGACATATTGAACTGATATGAAATCATTTAAATAAAGCAGCACAAAAGCATTTGGAAGGTACTTACCATTCAAAATATCTCTAGTCTTGAATTTATACATACATGCACTTTAAACAAACAGTAGCAATTGAAAGTATTACTTAAAAAGGACTAAAACAGTATTTAAAAGATAACCTATGACTAAAGCAAAAAACGTTTGAAACAGTAATTAAAAACTTTTTCAGTTTGTTTGAAATTAATAAAATTGCTCATTTCCTCTCTACCTCCAACGCTGCTGTATCAAAGGACATTATTTGAAGACTTAAATAATCTACTGAATGACAGCTCCTTAAATTGCATAAAGTTCAACCATGATAAACAAATACTCAAATGGACAAAGGTTAGCACACAGAATAGCTTGTACTCACCTATTAATAAATACCACACTAAATTTAGGTTGACAGCCACAGCTAAATTAGCAGATGAACTAATCATTGTATTTGATACTCCATGGCTTAAAAATCACAACTACTGGAATCTATTTTGGGTCTGTCACTACCTTACTCTAGCAAAACTTCATATACCAGTTTCCCACTTTTAAAATGTGGAGATTAATATATCTTATCAGTGATGTTACAGGGCTTAAGTCAGTATTTCAAAACCTTTAGATTCTGACTGCAAAGCTCTCCATCAATGCTGCAGAAAGGAAACCTATTAATCTCAATTTCTTTAACTGCCACCAACTGCCTTGTGAACAAAAAAAAAATTTTCAAGTTGCAGAAGTACTTCCAGTATCAGACAACTATCACTAGCAACACAAAATTCTTTTAATAGAAAAAGAACGAAAGAGTAATTCGTTTGATGAGCCAAATTTCAGCCTGATGCTTTTATAGGAGTAATAAATGTCTAAAACCAGGATTCATAATATTGATGCAGAAATACTGAGACAAACTCAAAACTATTAATGGTGCAAAAGACACCACTTCAAATGCTTCTACCTGTCTGAACCAGTTTTGCTGCTTTGACACACCTACAGTTCTTGTATATATGTATCCCTCAGAAACACAGAACAAGCACATAACACAAAGAGGCCTTTATATATAATGCCATATAATTATCCTTTACATTTCAGATGGTTTGAAAATCTGTGTTTATGAATACAGTTCTGTGATCATGATCCTGTTGACTTCAATGAGGGCAGAGTCCACCTCATGGAATAAAAAACACAGTCGTCTCTTGACTGGCCTGAACTGCACCAACTGGGCCAATTAGACCTTCTATAAAGGTATCCGAAATATTTGCTTTTAAAAAACTGCACACAACTAGTTTCATAACAGGAGACATAACACTTCTTGCCTTGATCACTTTCCAGCATCATAAACCTCTGGTTTTTTTTCTAACACAAACAAAAGGAAGTGAAACTACCAGCTAGTCCTTTCCCATAACATGAAATATAATGAAAATTTCTTTGAAAAACAGGGAGGAAAACCCACCAACCATGATGTATACACCTGCTCTTCACTACAGCCAAAACTCTGGTTTAAAGCTAGAAATCAACTCCTTTTTATGACAGCTGGTCAGTGATTTGCTTCCAAATGCAAGTGACTTTTTCTCATTACTGAATAATCGGTTACTCTATGTAACTGTACTATTGTTTTCAGTAGTTGGGTAAGAAAAACTGTGAATCTAGGCTTACCAAAGCCATACCATCCTTCCAAAAAGGAATATGGCAATTCGCATTCCGTACCGTGCAATTATCTATAAATATATTGCTTTTTAGGCTTTATTGATTGAAAGCTATGTTTTACATCTCGTATTTGCACCATATCTAACTTTCTATAAAACACACTGTAGGAATAATACAATAGAAAGAAGTAAACTCTACTCTCATTGCTCTAGTCCTTTACAGAAAAGAAAAAACAAACAAAAAAGCAACCTAGAAAAAAATTAATCCTTTTACTGCTCTGAAATTACAAGCACACATTAGGCATAAGTTAATTTATTGAAGTTTTCTACCCACTTTTCAGCATGTAAATGCTCCCAAACCACTGAATACCTGTGCAACCAATAATTTGTTGTAGAAATTATTTACAACTGTGATAAGAATCAAAACATTGTATCAATTTGGAACTGTATGTCACTAATAAATTTCAAATATTTGCCCCTTGTCTTATATATGAAAACCCAAGAAATTGGGTGACTTGCCCCCTTAGCATCAAAAGGAATCTCTTTAGGAACCTCAGTGGAAACAAAAAATATAAAAATGGTTCTTCGTGATCCTTCACATTGATAATCTGACAGTGACACAAGGAAAGAGAACACACTGATGCTCACTTTGAGGCTTTAAAGACATTTCATAATATATCAAAACATATATTTGTAATATACCAATCTGTGCACCACCCATGGACAGACAGGGATGGCAAAGGGCACACACCGTCCTCTTTTTGTGCTCAACAGTTTTGGTCACTCAAAGGTGAGTTTGAGAATTCTGGTATTACTGCTAAACTTGAAAAGGAAATACACTGTTAAAAATGGAATGCAAATTGTGAAATCATAAAAAAGTGAATAGACACTATTTTTCAATCTTAAAGTAAAATGTATAGTTTTCCCACCATAGATATCAACACCTAGTAATTTGTCATAATTCTCAAAAGAAATACAAAACATACTGAAAAAGAAGAAATAAACATTTTGGTAACAATTATGTTTGTATGCCAGGTTAGAACTGAACTGAAAAAATTCTGAAAAACTCTTATCTCCATATGCAAATTCCTGGAACACACACATCAAGTTCTTTTACTTTTTCTTCATTTTACAGGCAAGCTTTTAGACAAATGCAATTGACAACAGACTCTATGGTGGGAAAAAAGATAATAAAAGAAATCAGGCCTAGTATCCAGAGAAGGATTTACACAAATACAAGAAAAATAAGTCATTGTCTAAAAATTAACTTGTTATGTTTCTGATGGTAGGAAAATTTGAGTTTTAAATCAAAGAGTCGTTTAAAGCTAAAACATTTAACAGCAACATTTATCAGACTACTTCTTCCCCTGCCAACAAAATCTTTTTTTCAGACACGGTATTCCTTCATGTGCTATTTGGAGGGAAATACTTTTCTGCAATAAAAATTCCTTCTGTATTTTTTTTCATTCCCTTCCAACTTATACCAAACAAGAAAGCATAACAGACATCCTTTTATGGTTAAAAAGATTCTGACCAAGGTTCTTAATGTTCTTGGACAAGCAATGCCCACATTACCACAACACTTTCTTGACTTAACACAGTCTGAAGATGAGGATGATGCTGTACTTGCTCCAGGCTGAACAGATTTGTTAGGAAGACATGTCCTGACAGATACGCTTAAGAGAATAAGGTCATTGATTAATCAGGAAAGGAGTCCATTAAAATAATAGAATTAATATATTTGTAGATGGTTACTTAACAGGACACTGTCAAGGTATTTTTGTCAATTTTTGAATATTCCCTTCTCAATCAGCATTAATAAATGCTTGGCTCCAAATATGTCTAGCTTTTAGCATGTTGGAAGTCGGATAGCAATTAATGGCTGCATTTAAAAAAAAAAACAAAACAAAACAAAAAACTGTCCTGAACTAATAATTTACATGAAGTGATAAATTGAGCATTTCCAAATACTTTGTTTTCCATGTAATAATTTTGCAAAGATCTGAACACCCTCATGCACAGGAGAAACAAATAAATATCTGGAAACAATACAGTAAAAGTTTCAAACTAGTGTTTTCAAAAGTTTACATGCAGTAAGCTTCCAAAATTTTAATCGCAAGAACAATCTTTTTCATTGCATTTTTCAAAGAATACAAAATTAGAACACAGATGAAGAGATAAGACTTGTTTCCAGTCTCTTTGTGATTCAAAAAACACTAATGAATTGTATAGCTGTAAATATCTTAATTGAAAGTACGCTCTGAAATTGCCTTAATATGGTAATGCAGAGATTATTCATCTTTCTCTACAAATTCAGACTCCTGTTTTTTCTGTCCAGCCCCAAAATAGTTTTTGCATATTAAATGAGCAGGTAACAGTCTTCATATTGAAAACTTACTATTTATTCTTTTTGCTTACATAAAAGGAGAGATTTCCTTCACAGTAACAGTGATGATCAACTCAGTGGAGGAAGAATAAAATCACCTGCACCATGATCTACCACAAATGTTCCCAAATGCATCACTTGCCTAAAGACTTAAATTGTATAATCCCTTAGATGGGCATTCCCAAATTGATTTAAACAACACTGAGAGATGATTAAGCTGCAGGAAGGAGTTTACAAACAAATTGAATAGAACGCCTTGGTGCTAAGCAAGCGTAAATATTCTACTTGTTCATTAAACCCACTTGAGCCAAATTGTTCTAAAACTTTCTGGATTATGAAAAACTTTTCAATGTCATCAAGTTTTTAATTCTAGTGTAGACACACTGTAATATTTTTCTCCCTTTTAATTTAGTTTCAGTCTCAGTGCATATGTAACTACTCTTTTCAGATGCCCACCCTCTACTCTCTTCACTTCTTTCCCTGACCTATTCTTAGTCTCAAAAGATAATTAAGTTCATAGAAGCTCCATGAGGATCAGCAGTCAGGTAGAGGAGAGACAACTGGTTATTCCACCAAATACTGTGACAGGTAAATTCAGTTTGCTATGAAAGGCAGCAAAAGAGGGGCCAAATGGGGGAAACACTTCTCATCTTTCCACTTGATAAATTGTTACACAGGACACATGGGAGAGCAGTAACAGCATAGTGCAGTGATTCAAGAAGATGAGGGATTAAACCTGTATGAAAATGAAGCTTCACTATTCCTACTGCTCCCAAATGTGGTGATTTTACTTAAAACCTGCATTGATACGTGCCAAAAAAACTGATCTCCAAGTCTTGCTAATCACACTCACTTTCTGTCTTGATGAAGAGCACTGAAAAATTAATTAAATTTCTTTTTTCAAATCCTATTTATACAGATCACTATTACAATGTTCCAAGTTTCCTGGGAATGCATCCTTCCAAACCTAGGAGACTGCAATTTTTTCAACCTTACATGGATCTCAGCTTCTTAACAGGCTTCGAATGGCTCTCAGTTCTTTTCTATTAAATTACCTCTTTGTGCTATATCTTCTTTTATACTTAGTATTGCAGGACTATATTAACATAATGCTTATTCACCTTATACACACCTTGTAAAAGTGATAACATTTTTATATCAGCGGCATACAACTTTCTACACCATTTTTCCGGAAGGGAAAAGTTTATTCAGCTATATTCACAAGATCCATAAATAAAGAAACCAAGGAAAAGTAGTTCTGCATACTGCAATGCTGCCTCACATGAGTCAGAAAAATAATATATGCCTCCAAGTTGTTTTAATAGGTATAGTCTCCTAAATGTGATACTATCATTGCCTGAAGGCCTGTGAACAGGCCTGCAGTTTGATCACACATCTTTTCAAGAAGAAACTGGCAACATGAGGTAAACAACAACAAAAAAGAAACAAAGAGAATATTTTAGGTATTAAGTTGCTGCCATACAGTAAAACTGATGCTGCAAGAACACAATCGTAAAATGCCAGTCTTGCTTATTACAAATTCAGTTTCACAGCTTCTTATGAAACATTTGCTATTGCATCAAGTAAATCTCTCCAGTAATTTCATTCCAACATTTCTTTTGTTTTAGGAGAGCTCATAAAGCACTCCGTCCTAAAGCACTGTATTATTAACACCTCAGTCTTCTATTTCTACCAAACAAGTAATATCCACCTATAATTTGCACATCTTGAATTAAAGTTTCAACAATTTCTGATTTTATATTAAAAAACACCCCAAACTTGAAAAGGGAGTTTGAGTTGCCACGTAAAAAGGAATATTAATACAAGATAAGCTGCTCTTCTGTTCAGTAGCTCTAGTGCAGTCAAGGTTAATCATACAGAACAAAGCCCAGAAATTACTGCCATTTTAACAGCCTTTTATTGACATTGTCAAAATAAATGATATGCATAAAATGAAATGGATACACAAAGAACTACATTTTACCTACAAAGTAAGTGTTCCATTTGTACACAAAGATGAAACACAGCCTTAAGAATATAAAATTAAAATGGTATTTTAATTTAAATATTTCTTATACAGACTGCAAGTCAGATTGCATGTACTCTTGTCTCTGCTTTGCCATTTATTTGCTTTTCAATATTTTTTTAAATAAGTGAAACAATCACAGTGCTTTTCTTTCATGCAGAACACAGCTTAATTCTGTGAACTTTATAAAGAAGGTATAATTGAATTTCTAAGTCTCTCTGGAGATACAGTTATTGTCCAAATGTGAAGAGGTGTCCAAAATCACCTTAGACACTCAAGAATAGTAAAGAACGTTATAGTGGCACAACAGTAAGAACCCATAGTAGTGGAAAAATGGCCTAGGAGAAAAATCTCCAGCAGCTCTGAAGTCACACAGCTCTTTCTGTTGACAGGGTGTGGCTTGTTTTTCCTTGAAGAAAAGTGTGTCAAAGTGAACCAAACTTAAATGACTGCTAATTTTAACTGTGATGAGTTGTGAGGGTTATAGCAAGAGAAGGGACAGGAAGAACACTGCTCTGGTTAAAGCCTTGGACAAGCTCTCTACTCACAGCTCAGGATTCCACTCTGAATTTGCATATACCTTGCTCATGTTTCAAGTCCTGTCTGAAAAACAGACTTTTTTATCATATGTCACAACTACTGCGAACAATAAATTAAATTAGAACTTGTGAGATGATCAGTTACTAATTTCATCTAATCTACACAGGGAGAAAAAAGTGACAATACCTACATGTATGTCAAAATAGGAACCTGAGTCTCATTTGACCTGCATTTCAAGAGCTTATCTAATTACTTAACAAGAGTAAAGTGAAAATTAAGTAAGATTTATTACTTAGAAAAAGTAATGAGTCTAGGTGAAATGAGATAGAAATAATGATTTTATCTAGGACACACATTATAAATGCTAAACAATGAGAATAATAATTTGGAATGAGCGTGTTTATTCTCTTTTAACCAACACATTGTCCTCAGGGTTTTGCAAATGAATTGCTGATTATTTACATACCATCAGTCAGTCATCAGTTTTAGTCAAGACATCAGTCATATTTGTCTAACATTTTTCTACACCAGAAAAGATGTTACAGTAAAACAGAATATCTGATATCTCCAAATATATAAACACATTCTGATATATTAAAAGCATATATATTTCAGTAGTTTATTACTTAAGATAACTACAAAAGCAAATAATTAAAATGAGTAAATATGGCAAGAGATGGAACAGCATTATCAGTTTAACTCTATTTCCCTATTTTCCTTCACCAGAAGGACTTCCTAATGGTCTTATATGGGTATACTTAAGTGTTATATTTGCACTCCAGACAGTTCATTATGCAACTCAAAACCAACATTTAATTCATGGGCATTTTTTTGCCCAAATTGTGATGTACTGGTAACCTGCTAAGGCCTAAGGAGTGCACCTAATTGCACTCAATGAACCAAATTAATGCTCCTCCCCACTGCCCCTTCTCCCATGGATGTGCTGTTTGCAAAGATTACAGGTCCCAGCACATGAAAGGCATACAAGTTCTAGCATGAACACCTGAACTGTTAAAACAGAAATAGAGAGTCAAGAGGTTTAAGTTTTACTTGCTCTTCTTTCACTGTCTCACTGAGATGCTGCTGGATAAGGCAGACTTTCCTTTAGCCTTCTCAATTTAAAGTCTCTTTGTAAAACAGAAAATACCTACATATACCTTCTGTAAACGAGCAACTACCTTCCTAAACAGAAGCTACTGTAGAAATTGAAAGCTTTATAGGAACATGGCACATTATTAGCTGGCAATTAGTAGACAAAATGCTGTGAACTCTTTTGGTGACATAGAAGAAAAACAGCAGAACATCCTATTTTTTTTGTGTTCTTACTTTCTGTTTTATGGTATCATGATTAATGACATTGCCAGTATCAATTAGACAAAAATACAAGCGATGGATCAGTCAACCTCAGTATGTTTACTGCTGAGAGTAACTGTTTCCATGTTAAAGCTTTAATTTTTTTTTATTTTTATTTTTGTCTTAAACCTCTAAATCCATGAAACCAAGTAAAAGTGAGTAGTGTTACACATGCCACTACATGGTTATTTTACAGACATATTTTAAAAAAACCCCAAACAAATGAATCCTCATTTTAAGACTGGCAGCCATGAAAGGATTTTGTATATTTAACAAAAAAAAAGTTACCAATGCAAATCACAGCATTCAAACCAAGCATGACTAAGAATCATATGAAATCACCATACAGATGCACATTCACATTAATACTACTCTTTCTTAAGAAGACATAGTCTAGTAAGCTGAAAGCCAGAACAAAAGAACTCCAGAACATTAAACCAACACAGTCCTTGTAACAGCATCTGGCACTTTTACAAGCAAAATTTACATTAAAATGTCAATATATGAGCTGCTGTAGGATTGAAGCCCTGATCTGAAGCCTTGGAAAGAAGCACAGTACTAGAAAGGGGCTGTGGGCTCAGCATGGAAACATCCTTCACAAAATCCTACCCACATGCTTTATGCACTTCTGTATTTGCAAATACAGATTTGCTGCTCCACGAGTTTTACAGATTATTTGCTACCTTCAAATTCTATGCTCAACAACTTCTCAAATATTTTTTCCTTCAAGAAGAAACAGCAGTGTAGAACAAATTCAAGAGTTTTAAAAATATGTATTTCCAAGATCCACTTCCCAGTTTAAGACCACTGAACATTGCTTGTTCTACATACTATGGGCGGACCACGACAGATAAAACAAGCACCATCATTATGTAATAACCTGCAATTATTTTTATGGATATTGAATTCCATTCTTCCTATGCAATACATAAAATGCAAATGTAAAGCAATAGTACAAATTACAAGCCCTAACAAGGCAGTAAATCTGAACCAAGTCACGCAACATAACATGTCTATAAACTTTCCCACCACATGCAAAGAAGGCTTTCAAAAGCTGCTCTTTGTAACTTATTTTTCTTCATTTTTTAAATAAAATTAATGAAAATCCCCTTATCTCTAATCACATCTGAATGGCAAATTAATAGTTCTACCAAATTTGAGGAGAATTCATAGAAATTGAGATGAATATCCTATGATTTATCAGTAGATGTGGTGGTCCTTTCCTTTACTATTGCATTATAAAAATAAAATGTTTAAAAATAAGAGAACTGTCATCAGAAATACAGTTGATTGGAGACTATGATTAATATTAAGATCATAACCTATAAAAATCATCAGCTGCGCAGAATGAGCTGTTCCAGTTGACAGATCTTATTAACAAAATCTTCCAATAAATTACAGAAAATGCTGATTTTAAAAAATTGGTTTTGGCTTTCAGCATATGGAGCTTAAGGTGCTCCTGACACTAATATGTTTTATGTGGTTTTAGTTACTAGATGCTACAAACAAGTTCTCTTGTTCTGGGAAATCTGTACTAATAAATTTAAATTTAGTGAGAATGAAAGGAATCTTTTTTCCCCCAGAATTCAAATGTAACTCGTTTTGATAATGAAATACACTTTTATACAGCTTTGCTTCCCTTGGTTTGTGGGCAGAAGATATTAAGAACAAAATCATGAAAGGATGACTAATTAAATCATAGTGTCTGTAAGTACTTCTGCAGCTTCACTGAGCTAAAGCAGTTATCACTTTATTCTTAGCTCTCCAATACCAGAACCAGTAGATTCTGTAACAAAACAAGAGCGACCTATTCTGAAAAACCCTG
The DNA here is from genome assembly GCA_013396995.1 of Dicaeum eximium. Lineage (NCBI taxonomy): Eukaryota > Metazoa > Chordata > Aves > Passeriformes > Dicaeidae > Dicaeum > Dicaeum eximium. The sequence goes on from VWZP01010148.1 coordinate 693,500, forward strand.
TGATATTAATAATATGACTACAGTGGTAAGACCAGCCAAGAAGCACAATACAGTGGAATATGAAAGATCTTATACACTTTTACCTATAGCGACAAGTGAAACATCTTGCAAATTAAAAAGCCAAAACAAAATCCCCAAACATTTACAGCTGACAGATCTTATGTTCTTTAAGCTATAATAAAAAACTAGACAAAGTATTTCAGCACCAAAAAAGTCTAGTTTTCTGATTCCACAACTTTTTAAACTACCAGAAACATTTAATGATATGAAGACATATTTTTCCCTCCCCATTTTATTTTTGGCCTCAGTCAACATGTAAGATCCAGTGCTTGGAGTTTTACCTGCTTCTGGCACTGGGCTGCTACTCTAACAATGGCCAACATACCAAGCTAAAGGAGCACCTCCTCACTGGTACTTTGTTGTTATTTTTAATGGAGAACGTGGACAGCAAAAATAAACTGCAGATTACTGGGCACAGGCTAAAATGGAAGACTCTATGAGAGACAAGCATCAGTGACATCTATTAGTGATGTCTTCTGCACACACAGCTTATCTTTATTTTCCCAACTTCTAGATCATGCAATTTACTGTCTTCAGCTGCTACAAATGCTACCGTTCCAAATACTGCCAGTACTAACTTGCACAGACCCATTTCTAATCTAAAATCTCAATGGCTCATTATAATTGTGTGTTATAAAGTTTGCCTTTACTAACAGAAGAAGCCCAGACAATCTTTGATGATCCATTATTCTGTTTAAGTAAGTTAATGCTGGTATAGTAATCAATCTAGTGAGTATCATCCTGCCATCTACTTTTAAAATATAAACTCGTAAGCTCCAAATGCTTACATACATTTCAGGATAAGGAATACTTTATGGAATGAAATTCAGGAATTTAACTTCATGCCTTTGTCACAAAGTCTTAAGTAGTATATTATTAACGATAATTTAAATTAGCCTAAAAGATCTCTATGTAAAGCATGGTCAGAGTATTACGACTTGTGAGGACTACATATTATTTCAGGATTATCTATCAGTCTTATAAACTTCCAGTTTTGCTATTGGTAAAAGAGGTAAAACAACACCAGGCAACAGAGACCTTACAAGCTTCATGTGGTACGCAGGTCCATCATCCCAGCCAACACAACATAAATGTGTTTTGGAAGGTAGTCAAATAGAATATGCTGCATAACATTCTATGCTCCTTTCAGAGGCAGCTGCCTGGCACAGACTAAAACAGTCTAGTGCAAAAAGATCAAGTCACATCTGAACTCCACATCATTCCTGCCACTGTTGTGACCTCAACACGCTACACATCAGGTTTTAGTTAGTTCAGCTACAAGCAAAATCAATGGAGTTTAAAAGCAAAAGAAAATACTATTCTTTTTCAGAATATTTAGCTCAGGTTTTTTAAACAGCATTAGAACTTTTTATACAAGTGGATTTGTGTTTTGGTATTTGCAGCAATTTAACACACATCTTAAATGTTGTCAAATAAATCAAACTGCTAAAGCACAACAGTAAAGAAATTGGCCTAGAAAAAAATCTCATTTGACCCCTGCATATTACATTTTTGTTTGTTCTGTACTAGAGTTAATTACTCATAGACAAGTATTGCAGTCTTTTCATAGTACCTGGAATTTGGTCTACATTGTAAACAAAAGTTGCAGTGAAGTCTTTTAAGAGACTTCCAAATGATGAAATCAGACAAAGAAAAAAACACATATATGTTCTTATCTTTCAATTTGAACTTGGGGATAAACCTCTTCCATTGACAGTCTTACACACAACTGTTTGGCCCCTAGCAATGTGTCTAGACAGTGTCTGTTATTTATTTCAGTTCTAAAAGATATGCAGTAAATACAATGGTCATCACCAAAAAAACCAAAAAACCCCCGTCTAAAGAAACAGGTCTGCGTTGCGTATTTCCTTTACACTTTAACACTGAGAAATTATTGGAAGGCTGCTGGTCACAGCATCATAGCTAATTCAGTCCTGATATTAGCTTTTCACCTGAGCACAACAAGCAGGTATATACACATAGGAAATGAGTGCTTTAAAAGATACATATAAGAAGGTGGTGTTCATCAGGGCACATCTTACTTAGTCAGAACATTAAAAACCCCCACGGAAATAAGAAAAAAATCTAAATGTCTTGTTTTTAAACATCATCACTGGCAACATACTCTGAAATCCACTGATACTCTGCAATCATACTACAGTCACATAAACAAGTACAATTTGTAAATCACTGAGCTGGAGGTTTTTAATGATTTGTCATGACTACGTATGTGCCCCTAGCTGACAACAACTGCCAAGAAAGAAACAAAACTACACATAATGAATGTACCTAGGTAGCCAAGAAGATCCATGGCATTCTGACTTCTCTCAGCAATAGTGTGGCCAGCAGAATTAGGGCAGTGACCATGCCCTTGCAGTCAGCACTGGTGAGGCCACATCTTCAGTGCTTTGTCTCTCACTACAAGAAAGACATCAAGGTGCTGGAATGTGTCCAGAGAAGAGCAACGGAGCTGGGGAAGGGTCTGGAGCACAAGCCTTGTGATGAGTGGACAAGGCACTGGGGTTGTTTAGGCTGGAGAATTTGAGGCTCAAGAAGGACCCTTATCTCTCTCTACAAACACCTGAAAGGAGGTTGCAATGAGGTGGGGGTTGGCCTCTTTTCCCAGGTAACAAGTAACAGAAGAAGAGGAAACTCCCTCAAGTTGCACCAGAGCAGGTTTAGATTAGATATCTGGAAAAATTTCTTCACAGAAACAGTGATCAGGCACTGGGACTGGCTGCCCAGAGAAGTGGTGGAGTTAGCACCTCTGGAAGCGCTCATTTGATGTGTAGATGGGGCACTTAGGGATGGGTATGGGGTTATTAGTGGACTTGGCAGTGCTGGGTTAACAGTTCAACTTCATGATCTTAGAGATCTTTTCTAACCTAAAAAATTCTACAAAAATTTAAAAGAAGTATTTCAGATGTTGAGCCTATTACCTATTTTATTACTGTGGCATACACAGTATCTGTAAAGAGGCAGAAATGTGAACTAGAGACTGACTCTCAAAACGAGTATGTACAATGAATCCTTCCCTTTATAAAATACTGTGGAGAAAATTAAAAATGCTGCAACCAATGGAAAATAATTTAATTCAAAATGAACATGCTGATTAAAAATCCAACTGCAAAAAAAGGCGAAGTATATAAGGATTTCCTTGAGCCAAAGCCACATTCTTTTCAAATAAGAGAACCTTAATGAAAGATCTATCATAATGAACTTCGCGGTAGTTTGAGCCATCAGCTTGATTCTGCTGCTGTTTCAACACAAAATTTTCCCTTATATCAAATGGATTTGCATAAGAAAACCATTTGAAAGTGGATACAAAGGTCCACATTCAATTAAAAACCTTTGCATTAAAGTATTACTTTCTAAAAGAAAAAATAATGAATGTGCTTTTTAAGTGAAAGCCAACATTTCTTTTAGAACAGCTCTTTAGCATAGAAAATACACAATGATGCTTTTTCTTTCAAATGTAAAAGAATATGGCAAGAAGTTATGAAGAGAGATTCATCTGCTGCAGGCATTATAATGGATATTATGTTTCCAACTAAATAAAATCTGAAGAAATTTTAGTAGAAAAACAGAAGAAATTTTGCTTCAAAAAACTTTTGAAGATATTTGAGAATCCAAAAGAAGAAAGGGTGAACTCTGAATTTCTCTTTTAACTATCCTAAGTCTTCTTAATATACTCATCTATTTTACTTTAAATGCACACACACTTGAACTCAATTTTAAATTTAGTGCTGGAAATACCTTTGAAATAACCTGGCAAATTCGCCTCTCCAGTCCATAATAATCCAACTTATGCTACACCTTCAAACTTTTATTCTTTATAGGAAAAGTACTCTCACCACAATCAGTATAAAGTTGGCAGAATAACATCTTATGATTCCAGAGTGTATTCTCAACAACCCCAAAGATTTTGTAACACTGCATACTGATCTCACAGCTTACTTTGTCAAACCTGAGTACTGGCTTATGACACAAAGTTCTTCTGTCATGCTTGGAATGTGATTACTTACTGACACCAATAAAAACTTCAGAAGAGCATTAGAAATCAGTTGAATACTAGGAGTGATTGATTAGGCAAAAATAATGGCCTTTAATATTTCACCAGATTTTAACACAAGTAGTATTAATTAAACATAAAAAAGAAGATGTCAGAGAAAGCACAACAGGTTTGAACTTTGCAAATCATGACAGAGAAGCTACTGCACACTATAAGGTTGGCTACAGACTGCAACATAATTCAGACACATTAAATTCTGCAGTAAAACATTAAGCTGTTATTACACTAACAGCTTTCAATTATCGATTGCTCTTCCGCCTTTCTGGGTAATATATTAACAATTTTTTCTACTGCATCAATAAATGCTCTATCAATCATGTACCATAATCCAGCAGGCAGCATCAAAAGCAGCATGGCAGCCATGATGGAAAATAAACTATTTTACTGCAATACATTAAAGGTCTATTTATGTCAAAAGTCTCATTAAAAAAAAAAAAACATGAAAAAAAATTAAAATATTTAAAAAACATCTTTTTCTTTAATAGCATTATGAATTTGGAATACTCAGAGCACTATTATTTAAATCACAACAGAGTAGCTATGATTCTACCTGCTTTTATGTTGTTTATGTTGTTGTCACAAGAGGTGACACTCATGTAGCTCAGAATACAGGAAGTTAAAGGCAGCAAGGGTATAAGATGGTGGCTGCTACAAAGCACACTCTGTCATAACCCAGGCTGGAGCCTAAATCAAGCCCTTTTTCTACTGACAACAAATACTTCTGGAATAAAACAATATTTCTTCTCCTGCGGCTACTCAGCCAGACTACATGTCACTTTGCTGCTACAGATAGTTAACTTGCCAGCTTGCACTGTAGAAGCTTGATCAAGAAAACTTATGATTTCACTAGTACATTGCCCATCAAAAAGGATCCGCTGCTGTAAAAATCCAAGCTATAACATACAAAACCACATTAATTTTAAAACTCAAAGCTAAGTCATTAATACTTCTGAAATATCAAAACAAAGGCAGACTGGAAAACTTTGATTCTGCTACCTGCTCTGTGTGTCTCTTCACCTCATACTACATATGCATGCAAAATAAACACATTTTCCTTCAGACTAATGAATCACTCACTACCCAGGATGAACAAAGCTCCAGGAGGAGACTTGTGGAGCACTGATGATTTACCCACAGTACACAAACCTTGTTTAGAGACAATGTTTAGTGAACATGATTGGGAATTACAGTAAGGAGTGTGTTGTCATGCATAAAAACATTACTCTTCAGAAACAACTGCACGTTGTTCTGACATGATGACAGTACCTAAGTTATACACCACCTTCCGACCTGCAAGGTTCCCCAGAAACTGAACAGAGAGGTACAAGACAGTCCTGAAACTTCTGCACTTATCCTGAAATTCTTAACTCATTTAAAATTCCTGAAAAATAAGTTCCTGGAAAATATGGCACTTGGGAGCTCTGGCAGGAGCAGACAGCATGTCACACATTCTCAGTCTTCTTTTTTCCACAGAGTCTTTCAGAAGCAGATCACAGCTAGCCTGCAGTCTAGGTGAACTGTTGCTGTGTCCTGCTGAACACCAACCTTCCAGAAAAGAAGACCTTAGCCAACCCTCTTACATCTGATCCGAATAATTCCCATCAAGTGAGAAGAAAAAGCCCAATGGAAGACAGCAGCTGGGAGAAGAGCTGCTGCTGGAAGTATCTGCATATTTTCAAGAAGCAGCTCATTACTCAAACAGAAAATCTACAGAAGGTAAAGAGATCATAGGATTCCAATCTCAAACTGCAACCAAAATTTTGAGTCAAGATTGTATTTGTGCCTGCCTTTACTTTCATGGTTTGTAGCTTGAGACTTCTTGTTTGGTGAAATACTGAACACTCACACTTGCAAATGTAATTTAACAATAGCTGAAGCAGTTCAAACAAGATGAAGAGGAGGTAATGGAATCTACACTGACAATTACATCTCAACACATTAGTTTTTAGAGATTAAGTAGCTGTTCCTCTTTCCAAATATTTAAAAGTAAAAGAAGGCAGACACATGGTTTAAAGGAAAGATGAGTGTTGGCAACATCAACTAACTCAAACCTTGTCTGCAGTGGAAGTTCTGGCACTTCATTCTGACAGGCACGATAGACAGAAAAGCCAGATCTCTCACTGCATTCTCTAAACATAGTAACATTGACCTTATGATGGGCTTCCACAGTAGCTGCTTCAAAGAGAGACTGTCCCTGTGCTGTAAAAAACACTCATTTCAAATTCTTCCATGGTGGTAGTTTGTCACAAATTGCTTTTTCTGGTTTTATTTCTCCTCTTAGCAAAGAAATAAACGATTTTTAATCCCAACTTGCAAAAGTACTCTATAGTCCTACTTTCAAAAGTATTCAGAGAAATTTCTGTTCATTGTAAACAATGAAGTAAAGTAATCACTGAAGCTTTCAGTTCAAGTAACCAGAATTTGCTTTCATTCCCTGTTAGGAAATGGTATATTTAGTTTGCTTTTCTGCTTCTTCTATCAAGACTATTGGTACAGTTGAGACTGTTAATTAAAAATTCCAACACTGACATGTCATGAAATTCCACAGACTCATATAAAAGATGCCACTAATGTAGCACGCAAAACAACAGCACATCCAACATCACCTTTCCAAAACATAATCCAACCAGATTTAGAAGTGGTGAACTTTCAAACTCATGGAGAGCAGGAAGGCAGGAAAGTCAAAATAATTACTAAGGAGACTGCAATAATTCATAATCTCTCACAAATACTGTCAACTTACACATTTATTTTACCTTGAGAAGGTATGTAGGAATATTGCTGAAATCTACAGGCAACTTCAAGAGGAAGCGAGCTGAGAATTCTCCAGTCTGTGGAAAAAAGGTAACACTAATGAGACCTGGTAGCTAAAAGAGAACCACAAACATTCTGAATATTAAATACTATCCAGAAAAACGTGTAAGAGCTCATACCAAAGAGAAGGGGTGGGATTTAAAACAAAATTGCTGAATAGAAGTATTGGAGATTGAAAAAAAAAATTACAGATTTCACAGGTGTCATATGAAAAAACACCTTAAAAAACATTAACCCTCATTGCCAGTAAGTCAACAGCATAAAGTAGTTAGAATAAAACAATGTGCATGACAAAAAAAAATCAGACTATATTTTGTTATACCCTAAATATAGATGTATCTTGGCTGTACTCATTTCCGGACAAAGGTCTGGCGAGACCTGCAAAGAGTCTGAAAGCCAAGCTAAAAACCTGAGAAATTGATAAGAACATATAGATGAAAAAGAGACATCTTTACAAACACTGCAGATATATATAAGAGAATTTGTGTTTAGAAAGGTGAGCACGTATCTAAAGTGTCCTCTGACTAAACTTCGAGAAAAAGAGGTGAAGTAGAAGGTTTTAAATAATTTGTTTTCAGAATTATGGAACTCTAAACACCTAGACAACCGTTTACTGAAAATTTGCCAAGTGTCCCATACACATTGCTCTTTTTTACGTATAAAGGGTATGTGAAGGAAATGGAAAGGATTTCCTCTCTGTTTCATACACTTCCTTAATACCAGACTTTGTCCACCTGGTTATAAAGCAACAAAGTTAGCTGTTTTTTAAAAACAAATGCCTGCCTGATTTCCTCCATATTATTTTTTGGTACCTCTATTTTTTTAGTTCAATATAGTAGCCACACAACAGCTATATTTGTTAGGTAGTTTGAACTAGCAGTAAAGAAAGTGTTAAACATTGATTCTCTGCAATTAAGTACAAAAACTGGGATAATTTGAGGCAAGCTAACCAATTTGTCAGTGCCAATCTGTTTCTAGATCTATCTACCAGGCGTGAACTAGAGATAACTCATTCTACCTTTAAGTCACTAAACAAAAATAAAAACAAGATCTGGAATGCAACTGAAATCTTCCCAGTCTTCCAAGTTATACCATTTGCCAAAAGGGTTTGTGTGATGTTGGGCTGTAATTCACCCTTATGCCAGCTAGCTAAGAATTGCCCTTAAAATTTGTCCCTGGTAGTCACACAAGATAGGCAAAGAAATTGCTCATAGAAACACTATGCAACAAAAAGTGAGTGTACATTGAAGCCCAACTGTGAAACCTTTCCTGATTACACCACTTGTGAGGAGAGATGCCAACTTCCTGATGCTGTATTACTGATGTATGCAGAAAAATCACCAACTTCTTGCACATGTTCAACATGAAGACTGCTATGATGATGGTCACAGTCCTCACTTCTTATTCAGAGTGAAATGGATAGTACAGATAGTGCTTCTCTTCTCGACTTTCAAAAAATGCCATACAACATTTGTCATAAAACCCAGAGAATTATTTTTGCTATAATGCCAAATCTGATGAACTGGGATGGCCACTGAACATATGAATGACCTCTGATCAATGCTGCTCTGATCATCAGCTGCTCCAAAAAGTCTAGATGGAAAAAGTCTAGATTGAAGCATATGGAAATATGCTTCAATCAAGATTATTTTGCAAACTAATACTTCCAAAGGTGTTCTGTCTGGAGAGGGAGCAGCCCCTGTCCATGGTGCTCATCTCCCCTGCCCGAACCAGCTGCATACAGGCACCAGGTCGAGACAGATGAATTTCTGGCCACAGTCTGAGCAATTGGGTAATGGGATCCTGTGTCCGCCAGTACTCTGCCAACATGGAGCTACTAAGCTAGATAATAGTTTGTCCATTTGTCACATATCTTGGAGACTTGCACTTTAGGAAACTGGAGATAGTGGAACAAAGGTGTAAGAGCATATTTCTGTTTCATTTTGAGTCAGAATGCTGAATTCAGGCCTTCTCTTCAAAGTATTTTTAACTCGTGTATCTAAGATGACTGCTTTCATAACACTGTGTGAGGCCCATACTTGATTATTTCAGAAATCTGCTGAACTACTATTGATTCCTGAGAGACAGCAGCAACATGAATTTCAATGACTTCTAGGCAGAGAAGATAGAAGGCCATTTACCTCCTGCTTTTTAGAAAAACAGTCCTATTTTGTTGATCCTTGAGGCTAACAAAACAGTTGTACAGGACAGGAAAGAGAACCACACAACGTAGTTTCACACTTCTGTTTTAGGACACCACTAAACAAGCCTCCATCACATATACTAAGTTTAGAGAATCTTCAAAACTCTCAAGAGTCTTCTTGACAGAGAATGAAGACTTGGAAAAAAAGCACACACTATGGAAATTCTATAGCTCTGCTATATGAAAAGGATTTAACTCAAAAGGTACTTAAATTTTTATTGGAATGTTTTCAATTAAAACGGCATTTAAAATTAAAGAAAAGAAGGTTCTTTATTCAGTCACTAAAGACTGAGAAAAGACACGATAAAATTTGAGTGCAGTTCAGAAAGCCTGCACTTCAATAAACTAGTCTGATGAAATTTAGAGATAGAGCAAGTTGTTTGGGATGGAAGCTATGGACAATAACATCTGGGAATAAGTTAAATTCAATCAAATATTCTGATCTATAATCATTGAAGAGGTCTGAATTTCTTTGATGAAGAAAATTAAATCTGGGTTCAAACAAAAAAAAGCCTAGATTACTTGTCTATGAAAAGAAAACCAGATGAATGTGTGAGTTGTAAAGCAAACATCCTTGAATCACCTGTAACTTAAGGATGATTGAAGTGATAAAAAAGTTGAATTCTAAGCCTTGAAAATAGGACTGCTGAATTTTCATCAATTTTCAGACCGCACCTGTTTCAGAAGATACGGCTTCTGAAGGCCAGTTTATCTTAAGAGTATGCTAGTTCTGAAAGCAAGAGGGAAACAAGTTTATCATAAATACCATTAGATATTTCCTGACATATCTTACTCCAAACTTTCCAAGTAAAATACATTACCAACAGAAAAAAACCTGATTTTTGCAAAGCTTACTCTGTGGCAGAGGTCGATTTAAAAAAACTGCCAATTCACACCAAAATGTCTACATTGCCAATGGCCCCATCTTAGAGATCGTATACACAGAGTGTTTCTATACAGAATGGCACATTTCCCATGTGGGAACATGGGATATAACTTCATGAAACAGATAAGCCAGTTTAATGTCTGACTGTCATATGAAAGCATGGCCCTACAAAGTCACTGCTCTAGCCCATCTTGCCTCCTCTTGCAGAAAATTAGTTGGGTTAGTTTTTCCTCTCCTCTCCCAGAACAACTCAGCTCAGACAAGTGCAAGAGAGATATTGGCAGCTGCAGCTACCAATTAAATCAACTCAGTCATAATGTGGAAACACACCCTAATACATCCTAACCCCCCTAAGCAGGCTGGCAGGGTGTCATACCAACACTGTTATTCTGCCTCTCAAATATTCAAAGCTAACTCAAACTTCCACATCGATAATGTACTGTGCCCTCTAAACACAGCACAGGCTTTTCAACAGTTTCAAAGTTTTCACCTATAAACCAGATGAATGAACACCAGGTTCAAAAACAGTTCTCACCTGGAAATCTGGTTCAACCTATGCAAGGGAATACAGCAACATACCAAACAGTGAGTACAGAAAATGAGCTGAAGTCAAATAGGAGGTTCTCAATTGGAAACAGAAAGCATGCAGATCCACAGGAAGAACTCCAGTTTTCCAAAGCAAGAGTTGTATTTGTAAAAAGCATTTTAGATGAAATAAGAGCTTACCCAGTTGTTTTTTTTGCCAGCATAGATTTCCATGTTTTCTCCATACTGGGGCTCTTCCAGTAAAGTCTGATACTCAAACATGAGGCGAGAGCTCTCCCGCAATCGGCTGCACTGAAATTGGTGATACTGCTGCACAAGCTCTTTCACAACAAGCAGGAGGCATTCAGGGTTTGAAGGATTCCAGGAAGCTAAATTCTGTTGATCAGAAAAGAACAAAACCCAAAATTGTTTACAGCAATAAAAGACAAGTAATCTCCCTTCCACACTGATACCAGAGGCACGTATGCATGGGGAACCTTTGTGACAAAGCTAAACCACAATATTACAATACAACGGTTCTACCGTGCTTTGGAAGAAAGCCAGGTGAAACAGCAAAAGCTTATTGTCAAATAGGAAACCTACCATAAAACTGATAGAAGGGCTACTATCGGGCTTACATGGACCCAAATTACCATTCTGTTCTTTCCTAAAATTATACTGTTGCATCTGAGAACTGGAAAAGTTTGATTTAAATTAAAACTGATATGCAACACACAAGGATTAGGTAAGTACAACCTTGAAGTAACTGATTCAAAAAGCAGTCAGCCAAGTGAATATGGCAAATAAACACTAACTACAGAAACTGCTCTGCTTCGTTATCTCAAACAGTGGCTACATTCCCAGTGATAGAGCAAATGGTTTCTCTTCTCTTGCCTCAACCTGGTGATTTATTTCACCTTAACTGCCTCTTCACTTGAATTACCTTGACTCATCCCCTTAACACAAATGTCATCCGTACACAGAAGTCTCTTTAATATGCCTGGCAGCAATTTTTATTGCACATTCACTGTATTTCAAGAAATAGAATAGAACAGAAATAAAAATGATAATACAATTAAGATAACTGTGTCAGTAGCACAATTACTGTGCTATAGTGATGTTACCACTCCTATAATTGGCTTAGATCAGTCTTCTGTGCACAGTTAAGTTTAATTCAGGAAGTATTTGGTGTTACAGACCATACCTAATGTGACCAATGTTACATGCCTACATCTAGTTGACCAAAAATGGACCTATGTGAAAGGCAAAGGAGGACTCACCCTGTAGTCCATGCTGTTAGGACATGAGACAGCACTGATAGAAAGTACTTAGGTGCTCATATGCTTTGCACTTGGATCTTCAAGCAGTTTTCTTGATACAACCTCAGAGCATCTTAACACAATCATGTGGCTTTTGGTGAGCTTTGAGTATAAGCAAAATCCATCTGCATTTCACAGAATCACGGAACGGTTTGGGTTGGTAGGGCCCTTAAAGATCATGTAGTTCAGGGAAGGGACACCTTCTACTAGACCAGGGTGCTCAAAGCACCTTCTAACCTGGCCTTCGACACTTTCAAGGATGGGGTATCAACAGCTTCTCTGTGCAACCTGTTCCAGTGCCTCACCACCCTCAGAGTAAATAACTTTTTCCTTATATCTAATTTTAATTTACCCTATTTCAATTTAAAGCCACTACCCTTTCTCCCACCACTCCATGCTGTTAAACTCCCCTTCCAGCTCTCTTGAGGGCCTATTTAGGTACTAGAAGGCTGTATATCACACAGACATTTGACAAGAAACCAGCTGCAACAGAATTGTAAATTGCTTTAATTGTACAGTTAACATCAAGAAACTCAGAACTAGCAAAGATATCTGAATTTTACAGCTAATGATGATATAATATAGTAGCCTCATAAAATTTCTTATCCATATTTGTATTCAATGTAATTAGATGCCATGTTACTTCTTCTTGTAAGCTGCAGATTTTCATAAACAAATTCATATTTTGTGTAACTCCAAAAGTAATAAATACAAGTAATAAACACAAGTGAATGGGTTGCACAGAGAAGTTGTTGAGTCTGTCTTTACAGATACTCAAAACATGACTGGACAAAGACCTGGACAGCCTGATCTATCTGATCCTGCCCAGGCAGGGCAGCTGGGCTAATGATCTCTATCTACAGGCTCCTTCCAACCTCAGCTAGTTTTAGCTTTATGAAGAGTTTACAAAAAGCTCAGGATCAGAAAGAGGATCTTAGCAAGGTGAGGCTCCACAGCCCTGGCCTGAAAAGAAACAAATGAGTTTGTGTATAAATTTTATCTTCTGATACCCCTGATACCCTGCAATGGCAGATAGAAAACTTAATCAGGTGGGCACTCATCAGGCACCATGCTTCAGCCCTACAACAAAATTTACTTGTAGCCTGATCTCTAAGATGGCCATTTCCATTAAAAAGGGTTATAACTTTTATTATTTCTGATTACTTTAGATATGTCCCTATGGGATAGTTTTATACAGACTTCAGTATATGTGTATGATGGCTTAATATTTCAAGTGTTTCTTTTTCCACAACTTGGTATCTTTTTCCCACTTAAGGAATATATATTAAGATCTTACCAAAATGAATTTGTCATTTTCAGCATCATCACTTGAAACATACCAGTCTAATTTGTCAGTGAAAGCAATGGGAAATATGCATTGCTGTGTTTTGCATGCATGAACAGCTACAGGATTGAACTGTGTTCCCATTTTTCTGCTCACTCTGATTCTGGTAGAAAGGGCTGCTCTGCATGGCTAAAACACTATCCTTGAACCTCTGCCTTTAAAAGTTACCCCAGTGTCACAGACTGCACATCTGGCCACGGCTTGATGTAAAAGTACTCTGTTTTCTCCTCCTTCTAGACAATAGGAACACTTACAAAACGGTAATATTATCATTGCTGTATCTTAAAACGTAAATTACATTCCAGAGGAATTGGTCATATACTAATGCAATTCATCTAAGTTTCTCAAGCACTACAGTGACTGAAAGCTTTATTCTACCATGTCTGCTACCTACAGCTAGTAAAAATTTGTTTGCAACTTGAATCTTTTTAAGCTTACCCAATTCTACAAAATATTAGAGAAAATCTGTCAGGTAGACAGCATCTTCTAGGAAATACGTTTTCTACCATGCAGCCTGAAACTAGACTGCACATGACCTTAAATTTCCTGTTCCCAAGCTGCTGCTCAAGTAAAACATTTCCAGAAAGCCAGAGGATGTAATATGCCAGTACGTATTGATATCAGCCAGACAAGTGGGAATAACCTTTCCTCCTAATGACATTGGTATAACACAATAGAAATGTTCTGTCAAAGGAAATGACCAACAGTATTTTAATAACTGACCCAAATGCAACTGAACCTTTTGTTTTTTAAATAACATTACACTACAGAACAAAAAAGGAGCAAGAGGAAATCCATTGTCACTTGTGGAGCACAGAGCTAAAGGAGTGCTCTTTTCAAAGAATTCAAGAACGTTGCATCAAAATACTGTTTATTTTATACTGCCTTAAAGCTACAGGAATTGAAATGAATTATTTGACTGTAGGATCCTTACTAAACACCTCTCATTCAGCAACTCAAGTTTCAAACTACAAGCTGGTTATAAAAACAAATCACCTGAAGAACAATTCAACTACCCACCCAGGACATACATGAATTATAAAGGATTCTCACTGATGAAGAAGAAACCTACAAGGGCTACACAAATTTTCTGAAACACAAGTTCTGATTTATATAAAATGTTTTTAGCTTTAGAATTATATTATTGTAGTGCATGTTATTTGGCATTTGGCCACTACATTTCCATCCATTTTGTTACTTTGCAGAAGGGCTGTACTTTTCACAAGATCTAAACTCATAAATTTAAACAGAAACACTACTGAATATAATGCCATTTTTATGTATGACATTTCTTTTTACATATCTTAGTGTAACTTATTTGCCCTAAGCACTAGGTTAATTCACCTGAAAATACTTTTAAACAACTTTACTGTAATCCAATTCTAACAGGATGTCAAAATGCATGCTATATTGTTCTCAGTTTCAAACAGAACCTTCTTTAATCTCCTTTCTGTTTTTGAAATCAAAGATGAAGGAAGCGACTACTTGTAAAATACGCTGTTGAAATCTAAGGCAGAATTTGATTTGTCAAATGTATCCCTTTTAGAGTGTCTACATTGCTCCAATTTCAGCCTCATAGAGATTCTTCTGAGGACACACAGAAGAGTCACGCACAGGATTCATCACTTCAGTTGATTAGAGTAGTGTCCCTGCAACAGTAAGGTGACCTTCTTCTTTAGAGTAAAGGACCTTCTAAATAAGATTTTATTGAGTGATGCAGTATTGTTTTCACTATTAGACTTTGGAAATCATCAAAATCTTAAACTTTGAGCAAAAAACAGTAGTAACCTGTATGCTTCATTTTCTGATTGTTTGCCTGAAGGCTGCATTCCAGCTCTAACCAATCCAGCTTTTTAAGAGATTGCAGTTAAGACTATTTAAAGCATTAAAAGAACAGAGCTGCCGGTGTTTGTGTTTCATGGCTTCAAGTTCAGCTACAAAACTCAGATCTTGTATAAGTATTAAAAGTCTGATGAAATGTCAAAATTATGAAGTTTAGTTGTTACAACTTAAAAAAAATCCTGGTAATAAGAACACAGACAGATCACTGAAGGCAAGAAGATATGAAAAATCCAAAACCAGAAATAACAAGACAATTATGTACATAGAAAAAGACTTGTTGCTTTCTGTGCCTTGCTCACAAATCTATATATTCTCATTTTACCAAAATCACATGCATGCTGGAAAGAGTTTTTTTCCCCCTGAATTTGTTATAAAATTGTGAATAAAATGGATTTTACAGAGAAAAAAATGATCACAGTGACTTGGGTATTGACAGACTAAGTCACATATTTCACTCAATAAATCCTGTGTAATTTGAAATGAGATTTCTGCAGGCTTTCCAGAGAGTAAATAAAATTTAACAGAACAATCATTAATGCATTTAAAATAAAGAAATTCAGACTTGGATGCAATCCCTTGCCTTGCTTGCCAATAGATATCTTTAAATGAACTCTGCAGTGCAAACTCCCAAAGTTACTCAATAGTTAGCCAGTTAGACTGAAAGTGGCCCACTGTATAATATACCAGTATGAATCAACTCAAACTGCATCTGCAACTATTTCTGCATTCACGTTGATCTCACACAATGACCTACATGCACAACTCTGATTGGTTGAGACTATCATTAATGTTACCATTTTTTAAGCCTACCATTGAAGAACTTACCTGTCATTTCTGAGCACACAGATGGAGTCTCAAATAAACAACTCTCTTCTGTCTAGACACTGCTTGCATGTCTCTCCATGATCTCTGCTAACACTATGAGCAACTTGATGCATCAGATCTTAATTTCAGCCTTCCAGTTTTTCATTTCAGCATCTTTTTTTTGGCTTTACCATACTGCAACTTGTGTAACTTTAAATTTCTAAAAAGATGGATAGTTGCCTCATCTTAAGAAGTACAGAAGGTTTAGTAGCATCCAGAGATGACTGTATATTCTTGTGGACACAAAAGTCTGCTAATGTCATCTGTGACAACTGGGTAAACCCCATTTTTCCAGTTAGGGAACGAATGCAAAATGATCTACAGGAACTAATTCAAAATTGCCTGCAGAAAAAGTAATGGAATGAGAACTTCCATATGATAGAGACCAGACTCCAAAAGCATCACTGATGATACAGCTGCAGCTACTGTCATACAGAAGACGGCCAATAACTATTTACTGATCCATAAGTAAGCAATTCAACATAAAGAAGTTAAATGCTCCTTCATGGCAGAAGTATTCCTGGCTGACATTTTTCATTACAGTACAAAGTTTCAGGACAAGGTCTTTAAGAAAACTCTTATTTGGACCTTAAAGTGATTAATCAATGGCATGTACATTCACCACGTTTTGCCCTCTAGCTCATGTTGTGTGCCAGTAGGAATGGAAAAATAGTATTCAGTTGTTATATAGAGATTATTAGACCATAGGCATCCATCAAACTGTGTCTACATTGGGGAAATCCAAGGGATTCAGGAGATCTCTTCTGACGATCTGCCAGATATTAAGTTAAACAATCTCACCAAGGAGCATTTATTTTCACTATGAAGTATAACCCCAGAGATTTTGTCAGGCTGCAAATTCAATTTGTGAATTCCCTGGCTCCTGATCCTGTCTGCTGACAGAAGTTGGCTGCATAGTAAGTGAACAGTTTGATAGGGAAAGGTTTTTTTGACATTCAGACATGACCAGAGTTGAGAAAATGAATTCACTTGAAGTTGGTATAAAAGGCAGAGTAGAGCTGTTATAAGGCCACCCACAGAGTGCAATTTAAGCCATTTCAACAGTAACTCATTTAAATGAGTGGCAATGACATCAACTGGATTTCCAAAAGAGACAAGGAAAATTTGCAGCCTGACACTATCAGTTCTAGTGAGATCTTACAGGTGAGGCAAGTGAAAAACCCCCAACAAAGTAACTTCTCAGCCGTATTAGCAAAGACATGCGGAGTTTAGCTTTCCAAAGATGCCATACTACTCAACTTCTGGCAAAGAAATCACATTTAAATTTTGTTCTGGAACATTCTGTGCCTTGTATTCTTTCCTTTATCCTTCCAAAAAACCTAATCAAGAACCTATGCAAACTACTCAGTGTCCACAATCACCTATTCTCATTTTTTTTTTCCACAATACAATGGGCTTCATGTTCCATAAAGCTGCTAATTCACAGTCTCCTTCACAGGTTATTGCTGATTTCATAACTCCAAGCAATGTCTGCAGCAAACTATAATTCTACACTATCAGAAATGAAATACGGTAACAATTTCTAATTGATTTGAAGTTGTTTTTCTTTGAAATGTGTTTAAATACCCAGGTTGCCAGAATATCTTCCAGGAATGTGATTTTAAAGAAGACAGATTGCAACTGTTTTTCCTGGCTATACTACAGGAAATAACAGCAAGATCTTATTTTAAGTTAGTGTACTTCTATATTTCTAAGCAAGAAATTAACTTTCATGAGAGAATGTCAGTAAACAAAACCCCCCAAGCCCGTAACAGTAGCAATGCATTTCTATAGCATCTTTCATCCAGAATTACCATAAAGAATAATGTTAAGTACAGATTTGCATT
Source organism: Dicaeum eximium (assembly GCA_013396995.1). Lineage (NCBI taxonomy): Eukaryota > Metazoa > Chordata > Aves > Passeriformes > Dicaeidae > Dicaeum > Dicaeum eximium. The sequence continues at coordinate 711,277 of VWZP01010148.1, forward strand.
TTGTTTATATCTCCGCACACCACACGCACACAACTTGCATCCTACAGTGGCTTAAAATCAGTATCAATATAAGTTTTTACCCAAAATGAGAAAGATCACAGAGTGATATTAGCACTTATCCTCCACATAAATACAGAGGAGATACTGGTCCAGTGGTTACAGCATTAGCCTAGAAACTGGCATATCTGGTGTCAGTCCCTGCTTTGCTCTACTCTTCATAGGCCACCACAGGGAAATTGCTCACAGAAAAAGGCACAGGATAATTATCTACCATATGCTCACATCTTTCTATCAACAGATATTTTTCACAGTATTTGCAGGGCTGGAGTGTTATAACAACTTCAAAGGCTTCAGTTTCTTAGCAGCCAGCACTTAAACATCCTACAGGCTGCAGCTTCAAATCAATCACTGTAAACCTACATGCCATCTACTTGTCATCCTGTTTTCGCAGGTTCTTCATATCCCTCTCCCCCAAAGCACCACTGGAACAACTTTCTGGAGTGATCTTCTTGAAATGATCATTTTTGGGCCCAAGCAAACATCAAAACTTAACATTTCATAAAACCACTTAAACTCCGGAGCAATTCTATCATTGTAAATACAGCCAAAGAATTTACAGATCTTGTGTGCTCTGCTGCTGTGAATACCACATAAAAACGTTTGCACAAAGCAAAGCTTGGGATTGTCAGTATTTATTTTAATTCTTATTTTTGGCAAGAGGCTGTGAAAACTGGATACAGAAATTAGAATATCTTATAAACACTTAGTCGAAATCCCAAATACCTGAGGGCCTTGAATTAGCAAGAAAATACAGACCAGGAAAACAACATAATAAGAAATTAATTTTGCTTTCAGAAAAGTATCTTATATCGTGCATGAAATTATTTTCCCTGTTTTCTTCCACTGGCTACACAGTGTGATTCTTGATAAATGATCCAATACCCAAAGCAGCTCTATAACAGATCCCAGCAAACCTGACACACGGAGAATACTCTTCTGCATTCACCTAGAATAAATGCAAAACTGCCCCTCAAGTACCATTCACCCAAAAAAAAGGAGTAAACTCAGCTTCCAAAGGTTACTACAAATTTTTTCTATTTCCTGGTGAAAGAGCAGTGAAGAGACAGCTGATCTTAGTAAGTTAAGGAAATTCAGATTCTGTGAAGCTGAGCCCAGGAGAACATTTTTATGGTGTGCACTCTTGCTGAAAGAGTCTGCCTGTTTCTCCCACAGATGTCTCTTAGAAGATTATCAGACCTTTAAAAGCTACAGCTGCCTACTATCTAACTCCTCTCCTAAAGACCTGACACACATAAGCATTTCTTGTCCTACTTTGCTAAGGAACTAGAGCAAGTTTTGTTTCTTTCCAGACCTCTTGGCACACCTCTCTCCAAAAGCAGATGATACCTTTACCTGATCCAAGAGGGAATTTCTTAATCCCCTCAGCACGTATTAAATTCTAGGTTAGTGAATCCAATACACTAATCATTAGTTTCTCCACGTGAGTACACTGCACTTTTTTCTCCTGGGAGTTGGCTACCAGAGGTGTACATATTTAACTAGACATGGCATGTAAAAGGAACAAAGCAGGAAGACAAGAAAAATTCCCCCACAAGACATAGGCACATGCATCTTTTACCTAAAGACTCACCATGCCTTGATGGCAATGTGAACAGTTCAACTCCTCAGACCCTCAGTGGACCAGAGAACTGACCACTGTTAATGCTTCACCTCACGAGTCCCTTTCAAATAGCAAGTCTTTCACTCTTATCAGCTCTTGTGGTTTTTTCCTTTCCTGTCAACACAAATAATTTTAGCTACAGCAAAAAGGCAGAACCTTCACAGCTAATGTTTTGGATAGCATCCACTAACATCCCTTGAGCATTTATCTGCACATGCAGAACTTTTTCTTCTAACCATTTTTCCCCTTCCAAAATCCCACTAATTAAAATCAATGTATAACACGGTGGATCTCACTGTTGTGAGAGCAGTATTGCCATTTTTATTTTCACATCTGTACTACAAGAGGGTTTATAAAGACCTTGAAAATACAGTCCCTAAGGAAAACACTTTAAAAATACCATTGTGTAAAATGTAAGATACTGGAAATCAAAATTATTTCTCCACCATACCAGAAAAATTATTGCAAATAAGTTCTCTCTTTTCAAAAAACCAGCATGAAAACACTCATTTGGTTCCTTTATGAAAGTAAAAGCTGCATCTCTGGAAGATGGGTATATGGCAGAGTTCATGTAAAACTGTATGAACACTTATACTGGAAACAAAAGGCTCAAGATGCTGACTAAATTTGAATTATATTTCTGCAGTTACCTCTAAAACAGAGCAGATATGCCTGAGGAACTGAAATAGAAGATAGCAAGGAAACACAGACATAAAAGAATGTAAAGAATGAGTAAAACAAAGAGGTTTTAAAACAAATACAGGCTGAAACTTAAACTGGTAAAAAGGAAAGAAAATGTATCTTCAGCCCTCCTCCATTTAGGGAAATGAATAGATCTTTTGAAAATCAAAGTGCAAAGACATCTATTTCTTTGCCCCAACAATATCTTCTGAAGGAAAGAACCTTCAGGGTACCAAGCTTAAACTAATTTCATTGGAGAAAAGTGCAATTATAAATTATAACACAATTAACAACCCAGAATTAAATAAAATAGAAAACTGCATTATTAGACAGAATGACCATTTCTAACTGTCCTTCTGTAATCAGTTAATTTAAAAGTTTTTTCTACTTGAATATTCATAAGCAATCACCAACTTCCTCAACAGAAAAATGAATTATAATAGCACATCAACGTGAATTCAATTTGAGAATTTAAATGTATTCGCAATTCAGGAAGACTGTTCTAGACTCAGTCTTTTCTCTCAAAAAAGACCCCCACCCCTACCCAAGCCCCTTGTAAACGCTGTTTCTACAAAATGAACAAGCTGTTGCCTTCAAGGCATTCAATTTTTTACTTTTTCTAGAGTTCTTGTAAGGAAATAGAGTGAATTGTGACAGTAAGACCACACATAAGGGCCTGAAGCCTTTCATTTTCTGCTAGTTTTTCTGATAATACTTTTTTCACCATTTTGAACAAAACACTGCTCAAGTAAAGTATGATTATATAGTAATAAACTGAGGCAAAAAATGGTCAGAAGTACATTACCACTTTGCTGGTTTACATTAAAGAATTTTAAATGCCAACACATTATCATTGTACTCGCAGACTTCCACCTAAAAGATGTTCTGCTTTCATATGTCTGGCTTGGGATATCCAACTTTACATATCTGGTGTATGAATTATGACTCCAAAGTGAATGATTTGCTGGAATTCATTATACCACCCTTACCACTAGCAAGGACTGTACTTACTGCAAAGGAAAGACATGCAAGCCTAAACATCTTTTTCAGCATTTTACATTAAGATTTAAGAATCCTGTTATTCTGGTCCAAACTTCTGGCCCATCTCTATTTATGACCATGAAAAATATGGTCAAACTCATAGGACAAACAAAAATTATTTTTTTCCTAAAACATTGCTATGAATGGAAAACCATAAAATGTTTTCTCCCCCTATTTTACTAGTGCACAATGATTAAGTCCTTCATCACATGCACTTTAGCTAGTATGGGAGAAAAACATTTTCTCCCACTTTGCCATCCTTCAGTCAAATGTCTATGCACATTCCTAATGCTCTCCAAAAACTAGTCTTTCCTGGACTGAAATACTGTATTTTAAAAGCTAATATTCTGGATTTTTCATATTCTAAGGAGAAACTGCATTATCAGAGAAGCTTGTGCCAAAAAACGAAAGGAAATGTTTCCCCCTGGAGCCCTTCACAAAACTAACGGAATTAATTTTGCCTTCTGCACCAGCACGATTTAAGCAAGAAAGGCAAAACTACCCAGCTTAACAGATATTTTGCTCCCTTGTAATTTAAGAAGTATTATCAAACTATAGATTTTTCTTTTTTTTAATTTCTGGATTCACTAGGTGAAAAGTCAAGCCAAAATGATGCAATTAGGTAAAGCAGAACTTCTAACCTCAGCATAGTCTCTTCTGCTTATGCTTTGAGACAGAAAGCTATGTTTTATAAAACGTGCTAGGAAATGCTGAACTTTGGCAAAAAGAAAAGTGAGGTAATTATATGCAATGATTTTACATGAAGAGAAAATGACAAAGTAATACAATGTGGCTAACCATCTCTCAGCCCTATAAATATTAGCAACTCTAGACAAAAAGGACAAAAACAAAAGGCTGCAAGAGAAATTAAGAAGACTAAAACAAGGAGAAAAACAAATAATTTCCCAGTGTAGAAAGGTCTTGATGGACTCACAGATGGAAAAATGACAGGAAAACCTTTTTTTCTGTCATACTCTTGAAATCCTCCTGCTGGACTGTATAGCCACCATCTTTACCACACATCTACACAGATAATCCCAACACGTGCTCTCGGCACTGTGTGACTTCTCAGAAGGACCTCCTGAATGGAAGGACCTCCTGAATGGAAGGACTTCTCAGAAGGACCTCCTCACACATGCTGCAGTCAAGCTGGCCACGCTACGCCAGGAGAGGATTCCCAGCCAGAATCCTCTTATGAGGATTTCTCATTTTAAACCCAGTACTTATTCAACTTGGCAGAGGGGCTGAACCAGACCATCTCCAGAGGGCCCTTCCAAACCTAACTATTCTGTGATTTTGTGATTCTCTAAGGAACAGTGTGGAGATCAGATACCAAAATCATTTCCAAATATATTCAAAATTACATTCTTTCACATCTGGCTTTAAAAGGAATGCTGCACTGGCATATCTCTATTGTTCAAAAACATGGACAAAAATGTATACCATAAATGCCAACAATACCAGTCAAAAAGTCCTTGGGAAAGTTCCTGAATAAATTACTTCTTTAACACTATAAAATGTCTTTTTTTCCACTGCCTATCAATAACAAACAAACTTCAGCAACTGACTTGGAGTGACTATATGCAAATATATATATATGTATATATATATATACACACACACATATGTGCATACATACCTGCGTTCCCTATATATACAAATAGGTAGGATCAATAGAGAGGGACAGGAATAAAAAGTTTTCAGAATTAATGTTTGTTTCAGAAAATTAAATGTTAAATAACATGGGACTATAAATAATCAAAACATATATTGACATATAAAGTCAAGACACAGCTGAAAAATGAACGCAATACATGGGAATATAAAGTAGTTCAAAATAAGGAAAAAAGCCTTCTAATAAATTGAAGGATCCAATTCTGCATTCTGTTTCACTTAAATTCCCCAAGCTTAACTGAAGCCAAAGTAATTTAAGGCTTTCAGTACAAGAGCAGCAGGTTAGGGGGTCCAAGAATGAAATCTGCTGCTGCCATTTGAAGTAGAGCACAGAGAAGAGCTAAATATGTTGAACTTACCCATGCACTTCTCAGACAAGCAGAATCCACTGCTGTGGCTTTATATTTTAAAATCACACTCCAAAAACCACTGAGCTCCTTGCCCTTATGGGAGGCTCTCACACTAGAACACATAACATTGGAATCCTTGCTAACAAAACAACTGACAGACTTTCTAGAACAAAACAGTTCAAACAGCATTAGTCAATATAAGGGGTATTTGAGCTTTTTTTTTGGAGTTAAGGTGAGCAGTGGGGACAACTGACACTGTTAAACACACGTCTCATGCACCTGGGTAAATAAATAAAAATTAATGGAAGAGGAGGATATTTAAAGGATCTCTTCACTACCCATTAAAAGCTAACTCAGCAACCAACAGAAATAATGATTAAGACTTTGAACAGAGACATAGAAAAAAATACAACCTTCACGACAGTCCTCGTATAGCCAAATGAGTCTAATAAGCACACATACAAGAACTTAAAAACAAACATTGGTTTATACAAGATATAGAGAGTGACAGCCAATACACTTGAGTAGCACAATGAGCTGAATTAACTCCACAGTGACTGGAATGTGTACTCAGTATCAACAATTACACAAGGGAAAAGAATCCTCCCAATGCTAGGTATGGGCATGGAACTGCAGCGGCCTGTTCTCTGAAGGTCTGTGATGACAGTATCTTTCTCCCATGGAAACGCAGCACTAAGTATTCCCACGAGGAATATGCTATGTACTAACCCACAAAGACACATTCAGCACTTAGTAGGCTTCAGGAAATGCTCATGTCCTCTTGCCTCCATTCCCACTAAGGCTACTGAAGCCATTTTATAGTAATGGGTACACAGAATAATTCTGGGGAGACTAGCTGGAGATCTGAAGTAGAAAACTAAGATACCCATTTCCTTGAACTGACAGTTACCTTGCTTATACTTCTGTTGTATCCTCGTCACCAAACAGAAGATAATTCAAAATCACTGGAAAAACGGGGTTAACATTTTGAATAAGCACTTCAGCTATTAACTGGCTCACATTAACAATCAACTAGGCTAACATAACAAACAATTCTTGTTACTCAAACTGGCGTCACTGTAATGAGCTCCAAATTAATCTCATCCGTACACAATCACTAATCTTGTTGTGTGCCAACTGAATTTTTAATCAGAACTGAGTGAATCATAGGTTGTTTTTAAAATACATTTCTAATACTTGCCATACAAAATGAATAAACACTAGAGCAGGAAAGAACTTTTCTATTTACATTCTGAGAAGCTGATTTTATTTATGCATACTATACATGCAAGTAACAAATGCATTTGAAAGGAAAACATTCTTAATGACAATAAAATGTAAAAATGTTTCTTTTTAATAACTCTTTGAGCATGAACAGCACCACAAACCGAAAGAATTTAGCCCCCTGACTGTAATTAAAACTGTATGACAAACCAAAAGGACCACCTGCCCCACTTGAAGCGCTCCACAATGCCGACATCATTGGCAATATCAGCATGCACACAATTAGACCCTGCGACCTGCAGAGTAACCACTACTGGTAAGACAGTAATGGTACTGGTAATGAAGCACATACTTTGCAGTGCTGAACTTGGGACTCAAGCTGAACTTCAAATCCAAGTGACTTTAGTGTTTGTGCAAGACACAAACGCAAAGCTAAATTTCAATGAGCATTTTCAATTTGATTCTACAATTGCAGTATCAATTCAAGAAAGGATTAGCTCTGCTTATAAAACAAGAGTGTTCAACACATCACTCTACTGCTGAAATACTGGTCTAATCATTCAGGAATTCTCCAGGAAAAAAAACAACCAAACAACACAAAACATGAACTATGCCTCTACAGGATTCGCTTTTTAAAATGCAGTATTTCTGGAATCTTGCTTTAGCTATCTGGCTAACAGCTGCTTAACTAAACACCTAATACCATGCTCAGATTAAAACCTAACTGCAAGGTCTGTCCATGGCCATGGAAACCAAAGAGTGACTGCAACGATCTGCAACACAGCCATCCAAATGTCTTTGGGGATGCCTACTGACAGCCTCCATTAGAGCCACATGAGCTTGAGCAATCTGGAGTACCTGGTTCTCCTTTCATGCTAAGCATAATACCTGACTCAAGCCATCTAACTACATGTGATGACTTCTTAGAAAACGAGACACCCAGACAGATGAGAGCAGTGCATGCAGGCTCAATGTCAGAATTCCCATAGATCCAATGGCACATATTACTTACTTAGAGACTATACTCCTCATTGAATAACATCTACATGCTTTTGTGCATGGTAGATTCTGTTTTGATTGTCAGGAACTGTTGCATCAGAAGTATTTGACTGCTCAAGATTAAAAGAACTGAATTATGGTCAATGTGCTAATCTGTATTTTACTTCTAGTCAGCAGACAGCTATGTTAAGACATTTAAGAATTCTGCTAGTACCTTAGAATTCAATTAAAATTATCTTCATTAAACAGCTTTCACATTTGTGGGAAAAAAGGGAGCTATTCAAAGATTTAGCATAACAAGCAAGTTATTGTTGATGCAATGTTCCAAAGAAAAAAATCTATAAACCATATGGAACTTTAAACAGTGAATGCAAAACTAAAGGTACACTATGTAGACCACAGCTGCAAGGTGGGAATAACATGCTCTGATACCATCAGGAGAAACTGAAGGTTACATTTACACAGTGAATGCTTCAGCAAGGCATAATGACAAAGGAACACTGTTGGCTCTTGCAGATTTCTTCTTTGGTTTGTTCTAATTACTTTCAAATAGTCTGGTTAATATCTCATTATGTATCAAGAAGCAAATGGCTCTTCCGAGTTGCTTTCCAACAAAAAAGACAAGAAGTTTTTTCTGGGCTTAGGCAGAAGAAAAGCAACACTCCCAAAGAAGCATCGTTAATGAACAATGTAAGAAAGAAAGAAAAATAAAGATGTTTTTATCTTTGCAGGTTTTCCTGCAGATCACAACTGTTAGTGACTTCTTTTCACATGAGAAATATGGCACCGTACCACTCTCAGCAAGCTTCTCCATCTGAACAGCCTTTCTGCAAGATGTCCCAAATTATCTCATTTGCAATTTGTTATTAATTTCTGTTTTCCAGTACATTAAAAAGTGCTTCTCTTCTTTTAATATCAACTATAAAAAGTAGTTGCTAATCTGACACTTCTCAGGAGGTTGTAAGACTGTGAAGGTTGTGAAATAAATGAGAAAAAGAGGAAAACAGAACTGGTAAATAAAGGAATGCGAGAACAATTCCAGAATTGTCACAGAAAGAAAAACCCTTTCTATAAACTGAATTAAATGAAATAGCTGTTCAGTGCCATGCCTCCTACCCAAAGGAGTTTGTGAGCTTAACAGCAAAGTCACCAGGAGAAGAAAAAAAATACAACATTCACCTTTTAAAGGTTCTATTAGGTATGCTAAAAATAACGATGAAAACCAATTCTTCTGATTTTTGTACATAATTTACTATGCAGTGAAAGGCAAAACCAAAACCCGTCACGTCACACATCAAGGACATGTTCGACCTCCACCATGACACCACAGCATGACAGTCACCAACTTCCATGGGGACCTCTGGAGATGTGCTCATAAAGCACAAGAGGAGCTGCAGGTGAGGGCTCTGCACTGTCTCATTAGTAACTACTAGTAAGTTTTGAGAGAGAGAAGTACTCTAAAAGCATAAGCTCTGACAGCTTCTTCAAACAAGGCTTTACTACTTGAGGCTGTGACTAGTGAACAAAATGCTTGGTTTCAGCTTGTGGTGTTTCTTCTTCAATAGTAATCAGGCTATATCAAAGTACTTTCTCACTAATCTTTGTTCCTCCCACCTTTCAGAAAGTAATTTCTTTGCCTAGATAAGCCTAACAGACGAGCAGATAGCTTTCTTTAATGCAGTGGTTCCCATAACATATTGACTAGATATATCCTTCCTCAACAGAAAACAAAAATCAACTATGTGACACCAAACTACTCTATTTTAGAGATAAATGTTTTTAAAGACAATTTATCAACTTTTTTTCTGAGAAATAATTTCAGATGGTCAGATACGAAATAGACATTTTTAGAGACACCCTAAATAACTATTATAAAGGTAATATTGTCTTGATTCAAGTGTTTTAAACTTGGCATCCCCTCCCTCCCCACATTTATGGATTTAACTTTAAATCACTTTAGAAAGCAATGTGTTTACACTTAAAATATCAGTGAGATAAAAGGTGTGTTTCTTTTTTATTTTGCATTGTTATAAAGTTCCTGTTCCCAAAGCTATTCTAAAAAAGTGAAGTCTCTTCGCACAGTGTAAGGTTCTCAAACAGTAAAGTACTTACATGCAAGGCAGAAGGATCTGGCAAAAACTCAGCATCCTCTCCAAAGATAAAATCTGGTGGCAGGTCAGGATAGTGAGCATTAAAAATTATATCCCCTGAAATGTAATACATGAAAACATTTTTTACACTTTTATATATGTGCTTATAAATAAAAAAATCACATATAACACACATTTTTAAACACAGAATTTGAAAGCTACATTACATATATTTAATACATATATCCATTTAATTTTAATAAAAATTCACATGCAAGATAAGCATCAGATGCTTTGGGGGATGAAGTCAAATTCCTGAGGCGCAGCTTCCTCCTCTGCAAGCAATGAAACATGAAATACATTATTGCTTTGTATCTCAAATGGCAATTCAAACACTATTGAGGGTTGCCTCAAAACACCAAGTTGGAAAAGTGACCTTGTTTTAGTAAAAAGTACCATATTTACATGGCTGTGTTTTGTCTATTAAAAGTCAATTGCAAACTACTAAAGGTCACGACTTTCAAATACCAGAGCTTTTAAAAATTAGTAGCACTTACTCCCTCTCTTCTCCTCACCACCGCCAACTCTCAGAGGGAAGAATACACAGTTCAATAGGAACCATTCCAACTACCCAAATTCTGGCCAAGAGAAATGCAGTATTGCACATCTAAATGGAGAGATGAAAATTAACTGAAAATACAAGACTTCATCACAGCTTGGCACTGAGCTCTCATCTTGCCAGTGTCACAAGATATGCAATTAAAAGAAATTTTGGTTCTAGTATTTTACAAGTACACATACTTCAGAGTTCATATGGATTAAGATGTGGTCATATGTGTCTAAGCTTTCAAAAAAACTCACCCACTGTTCAAGAAAATACTAAAAAAACCCAACAACTGTTTCTAGCCTTACTTGTCTACCTCTCCATCATTCTTTATGACAATATGAAAGAGTAACTGAGCTTTAGCATAAAACAGATTTATGAGGTAAGAGATATTAGAAAAAAAGACTGCCTACTACATGCTATGACTCGTTTAAAATCTACACAACAAAGTAAAACCAGCATGGTAGTTCTTATAAACAATTCTGTTCAGAGGAAGTTATACCACTTTTTATTTCTTAAAACACTGTGAATGCAGGACTGGAGAAAAGCATTGGATGAACAAATCTTGCAAAGCCACATTGCTGGCTCAGTGATGTCACCATCTCAAGTCATTTAACATGACAGTTTTAATTGCGGATAGTCTGTAAACTTATCCTGCCCTTAGCTGGAAGCAAGGATGCCATGAAGATTAATTACAGAGGATGAAGGCTCATGAGCAAGAAGCCACTGGCCAGTCTGGGGTAGATATTCTCTACAGTATGGCTCCAAATCACAAACTCACTGATCGTGCAACGAGCAGAACACAGTGTGGGTTTCTCCTGTCCGCACTCCCACCTTCCTTTCACAGCTGTCAGGAGCGCGTGTAAGCATGAGGTGCAGAAAATAGCAGAGGTCTGCCAGTTAAAATTCCCAACACACTCAAAATAAAACCTTTCATTTCATTTAAATTTCATTTCAAAGAATGAAACGGGCACCAGTCACGGAGGAAAAGGCATAAAATTGCAACGGGAAATGCATCTATATTACGTAAGAAAAAATAATTACTAGATTAGCCTAAACTGTAATACAGCACTAAGGAATTCAAAACAGTTGATGTTTACTAGATTGGGAAGTTCCTACACCACCACAACACAACCCTTTTCTTGATATTTACTGCAATTAAAATGTCACACATGGCTCCTTTCAACAACCTCATCAATTTCTACATAAAGAGCAGTGAACTTGAGGTTACGTATTGAAGGAGATTCAGCTTAATACGTTCTTTGACTGAGCTTTGAAAGGGGCATGAATATGAGTTATGAATAACTCAGAAAACAGCACAATGATAAAGCCTGGCCCCAACGCTACTCCAAAGGAAAGGACTGTACCTGTGCTTCTGCCATGCTCCTATGTGATGCTAAGTAACTAATTTCGCACACACTTTTCATACTGCAGGTGCTACCTCCATGCTTTTCATTCTCTGCATTCCTGCTTTAACAGAGTTGGTGAAAGAGTAGATAGACATATCTACAGCTCAGCTCACTTAAGAGCTGCACTCCAACTACACACAGACTAAAAAAAAGCTGCTTAGAATAAAAGAAGGATCAAAATAACAAATGTACTGTGTATTTTTGATGTTACACCTTCACATTTGAAAGTGAACAGCTATTACAGAATCCTACATCACGAGGCAGCTTCAAGACTGAGTAGTGAGATCAGCACAAAACCATATCCACCTCTATGAGCTGCACAGTAAGGGGTGAACCTCAGCAAAGCTGTGGCAGCAGGTGCAACATCAAGGTTCAAGTAGGTACAAACCCTTCCCTTTCACAGAGTGAACTCACAGCAGCTCCCAGAACACCATTATACGCAGTGCTCAATATAACAGTAAATTAAAGAAGGCATTACAAGTTTAAATTTTAGGTGGTGAACTTTAACCATTTGGGGTTCAGGTCAGCTGCATATGCCATGCAGTGATTCATGCTGGGATCAGGAACACTTGGACATGGTACCCTCTTCTGTGACCACTCAGCTGTAATGTGTGGTCACACCGAGGCCAGGTGCATCATGTTGCAGCTGGACAAACCCATCTATTACCTATCTCATGTGCTCATATTTGTTCTTTAGACCTTCTATCAGACCCCTTCTTCCACTAAATATCAGTGGCATTATGAGTCCTCACCCACAGTGAATGACCAACTATGCAGATATTTGGATTTTAAAAGTGTTCATGACCTACTGATACCAAGGAACTATTCAGATACGACAGAGAGAATGCAGAGTAAAAATGAACATTGTTAATTGAGATTTGATTTTCTGTTACTCATAATTATTTATAAGTGCTAAAATAGCTTCTACTTTTCCAGGGTAAACATGCCTCAGACCCAAATCCCCAAGTCCTTTTAAAAAAAAGTCACTTTGAGACCAAATATATCAATATTAATGCCAATGTGTATATCAAGATGATTTTTCATATAGTGTATTCAGTTTCCAAAAGGCCACATTTTATTTAGCTACATAGGTTCTCCAGGCTTCAGAATAAATAAAACTAGCATTTCAGTGCCTGTTAATTATACATTCACAAAGCATTATTGCTGAGACCATACTCAAAATATTTTACAATCATACGAAAAACAATGCCATTGTCCTTATGTTCCAACTAAACAGAAATGTATTATTTATACCCTCCTTCCTATAGTACCATAGGTTTTCAGCCAAACGTAAACCCTGATTTATTCTGCTACTATCAAACCTCACACAGACCAGCTGACAATTTAATAGAGACAAAGAAGTACAGAACAAAATGTTGTTTCCACTTCAATGTTAACAGTTAGAAAAGAGCAGTGATTTTCTATCATCAGTGGCTTTCATTCTGGAAGTTAATGACAGCATCTTACTATTAAAGATTTGACCTTATGACAAATTTTTAACATATTTAAGAATGAAAAAAAGATTTCGTCAGTCAAATCTTATGCTATTAAATCTCACTTCTGCCATGAACACAAAGATGTTCAGCTAGTTCCTAAAACAAAAGAAAAAAGAACCTTTTTTTTAACCATATCAGACATCCATACACATCACCCCCAGCCTCTCCAACTTTTCTGCTGTGTGCTCTCCCCTTCCATGCGGTCTCACTTATGTCTTGCTTAATTTACATACCAGAACAGAAAAGGTAGCACCTTTGACCCTAAAAGGCTGAGGCACCAATGAAGGTGTTTGCCCTATTCACAGCTGTAAGCATGAGCTATTTCCTTCAGTTACAGCAGCAAAAACGCACAATAATAAATCAGACTACAGATTAAGAGAATCCATGCTAAAGCTGAGTTTTGTTCTTCTTAAATATCAAAACCCAGAGAAACAAAAACTGCAGTTAACAGTTTGCTTGGCAGGGCTATGACACGTAAATAAAAATGCTTCATTACACTCAAATAAAAGGTATTTAAACCATCACAACAGCCAATGCAAATCTGGTTTTACTTCACATAAATATTAATACTACCCTCTGCAGTAAGCTTACAAAATAGAAGGTACTAAATGTTTTGAATCACAAGTTAACAGTTTGTCTTGACCTACTAGAAATAGCCATTTTTATAACAAGTACTATATTTAACGCTTACATGATATTATCTGTGGCTTATCCTCTTCAAATATAACTGTGCTGGGGTAAATAAAAATAACACTTTCAATCAATGAAGTAATTTGCAAAATTACTGTGCTTAGAGTTTGTGAACATTTACCATTCTAACCTTGGAGGGGAAAAAACAATTTAAAAAACCAATGTCATCCTGCATTGTCTGCTCTTCTAACCCAAGTGACACAAAAACCCTTTTCCTTGCATCTCCAGCACAAGTTTCTAGTTTTGCATATGTTTCAACTCTGCTTGTCCTTATTGCCTTGATGGAAGGCCAACTGTGTGGTGCTCCACAGTTCTACTGACCATGACCATTCCAGGGTAAGAGCAAGGCGAGCAAAACCTTCACACTCCACATTGTTGTAGATATACCAGCCAATAATTACTTTGATGGAATTACATTTCCAATTATCCAAAAATATTACTGTCTCTTCCTTCTTTTCTCCTCAGGCAAACAGCATTAAATGTTGAAATGTTTTACTTCACAGAACTTCAAAAGAAAAGTTAATTTGCTCCCCACAGACAAAAAGATAGAAATATTAATACTTAAATCTGTAATTTCTTTTAAAACCCACATGGTCTGTTCTTTTCTCATCTATCAAAATACATAAGAAAATCTAACAGAGGAATAAGAATTGACTACAAGCAAGACAGGTGTTTCTCAGCAAGAAACAAAATTTTACAATCCTCACAATCCCTTTCAAGTGGCCTATCCAGCTTTTCCTCTCCTGGTAACTTCATTTTTGGGGTATTTTTCTTGTTTTTTTAAACCATACTATAAACTTGCAGTAGTGAAAAATGTTATGCTACAAGTGCCACAGCATTAACATCCCTGTTTAACCAACAGTAGCAAAATTACGAAGCAGCCCAGCAGTTAACTTCCCAAACTCAACTTTTGAAAGGCTATCTATATGCTTCAAAAATTCTTGGTGTCAGAAGAAACTAAGACAGCACTAAGTATGTAGAATAAACATGTGAGGCCACTGCAACCTAGAATAAGACAAATTTGAATGGAATTTGTTAGGAAAGAGATCAACCCATTTGGCTTTTAAGAAATGCAAATGCAACTTGATCACAAAATGCATTCAGAGATAATAAGGCAATTGTTGAAGCAAGAGACCAAACTATGTGCAGAATCAGTTCTGGGAAAATACAGAAAGTGCTCTTGTTGAGTGTTAAAAAGCAAACACCAGTACAATTACATTGTTCATCAATTCAAAATTCAACCTGTCTCTTCTAGTAGCCATGCAAGCCGTAGACAAAAACCACTGATCAGTCTCTTCTATAAACAATTTCTTACCTAAACCAGCCAATTTTAATTCTCTTTATAGATACAAAAATCAGTTACTCACTACAACCAAGACACAAAGTCAGTGCAGTCAGTATGAAACTATTTAAATGAACTAAATGCAGACCTGCCTGGAATCCTTGTCGCTGGATTCCACGCTTAAAAATTTGCTCTGCAGGCTTTAAGTCAAAAACAGCCATATAATATCTATAGAACCCTTTTCTAATTGGTTGGCAAGACATATTAGTTCCTGAAATGACAATAAAACTTGTTAAATACAAAAATACTACTACTGAAGAAAGATACATGAGTATTTCTACTTTGCTGTGATACTGCTGCTGACAGGCTATTCTTCTTGCAAGTAAAGGATAAGATATCAGAAAAAGACTGGCAGAAAAGTCAGCTTAAAGGCTCAAAACCATCTCATAATAGAAATGGAAAATAAATTATTTGATTGCATTAGAGAAAAACAAACCAACTTCTCAGCACTTCTGTGACACTTCAGAAGAAATTCTAGCTACTCCACTGTACACAAGGCTGTGAAAGACCAAGTCTCCATAAACTTAGTGCAGCTGATTAAACCAAGTTGTTTAGTCTCATTTGAGATGCCTCAGAGCACGTTTACAGCAGCTATGGTACATGGTTTTCAGAGAGATCAGTGCCTCGTGGGTCAGAAGCTGAAAAGGCCAAGCAAGGTATTCTTGAGAACCTCCGAGTTAAGACACCTATAGTTAGGTTAGTGAATCAAGTCCCACTTTTCCAACAGAAGAAAGAAATATATAGGATGAATTTGCAGGATGTTAATTTCATTCTTGGACAAATGGTTCCATGTATGGGTCATTTTTTTCTTTAACTTCAACTGACAAATGCTGCTGTAGGAGAAAGAAAAAGAGCTGTAAGACCACAGAAAGCATGTTATTTTGTAAAGTGGAACACCAGCAAAAATGGAGTAAGATTAAGTAAACTGGATCCCAAGCTGAGCAAGAATGCATCAAGGCAATCTCAGTAACTTGCAGTTCCTGTAGCTGGGCAACTGCTTTCTCAGAAATCTTAGTACCAGAATTGAAGAGGACAAAGATGAGAACAACAGATAGTTCAAGATGGGATAAGATACTGGTAGAAATTAAAGCCAGGCAACACTGCAGAAATTAAAACAGAAACACTGGGTAGGTGAAAAGAGGAAAGGTGAAGGCAAAGGATAAATAGATTCAAGCAAATGGACCTGAGACCATCACCAGTATGTGCAGCCCAAACAGACAAAAAAAGGAGTAAAGAGCAAGGTAGCAAGGCACTGTGGCAATATCACTGTGGAGGCCTAATGTAAAATCTTTTAAGTCCACACTTGTACATAGATACTTCTAAGGTCACTTCTCTTGATGAAGAAATACACTAAGATGTACAACTGCAAAATCTTCTGTAATTTACTGGCTCAAGAGAACATAAGAAAAAGTAATCAAAGAACCCAAGTAAGAGGAAAGAGGTTCTTTAAAAGGGGGAAATACTGTTGTAAACTTTGTATTCAAAGAAGAAATAAGTATAAGATTCTTCTCTCTTGACACTCTCATTAGATAATGAACAGGTTACTGAGGGAAAAAGATTTTTTTACTCCTGCCACATAAAGCAAGACTCAGCCAAACTTCGGAAAACATATTGCCTGGAAAAGTTTTTGGTAAGTTGCATGACCGAGCAAAAAGACATGAATCACACAGGTAAGGATAACACCTAAGTATAATCTGAATTACAGCAATCAGAAAGTCCTTCCCGTAAGAGCCTCAATCTAAATACAGCCTGTGTAAAATAACCTAATGGTGCAAAAAACATGAACACATGCATTGCAGCAACATACTTACAAGAATCTTAAATCTTACAGTAACTTGAAAAATCATTTTTACAATTGTTTATTGGCACAATAAAGAAGTGTTTAGCAAATAACTTGGCAAAGCAGCCTTTAAAGGGGCAATAAGGAGGTTGGGCTGTTGTCTATATTTATCTTTTTGTTTGTTCTTAATTACTTCCTTAAAATAGAAATCCACCAGAACACTGGATGAAATTACTGAAAGAGTTCCATCACAGGAATAAAAACAGATGAAATTTTGTACTGTGTATTATGGACAATATTCTTACACTGGTTAGGCATCAAGACTGATTTCCTCCTTTAAGGCCCATAACCAAAAAGAGTAAGAATCTAAATAGTAAAAATCAGAAGCAAAGAATGAAAAACTAAGCTTCAAATGAGACAAAGGAAATGTTCTTCAGGATCAAGGAAACCAAAGTGGTGGCAGTAGAATCCAGAGCTATAATCCACTCACATAAAAACAGTGAAAATCAGACAGAGGATGAAAATACTAGAGTTCAAGAGGCCACAGAGAACAGTAGCATTGCAAGGGCAACACATTGTTTAATCACTGTGAAATTCCAGATGACAGCACTCAAGGTCAGCGAGGGAAGGAGGCATCAGTGCCTGAAAAAGAAAATGTGAAGAGCAAAAGCAAAAAAAAAAAAA